>WNHD01000196.1:0-41191 GCA_011057455.1 Ganaspis sp. Gsp50 | reverse complement strand
GTTTTGTTATAAAATTCAAGTATAATTCAAGGTTTTCAAGGTGAAAAAAAAATTCAAGTACTATTCAAGGTTTTCAAGGAATTCAAGGTCTGTGGACACTCTGATTAATAAGTAAGTAACTAAGTAAGTAAGTAAGTAACTAAATAACTAAATAACTAAGTAACTAAGTAAGTACAAATTTAAAAAGAAATCCTAATTTGTTTAGCTAATAGTAAAATTCTTCTAATTTCTTGTTGAAATGAAGAAACACTTTTTTCTTACCAGCTTTGAACGTAATGGAGAATACTCTTCCTGAATGAGCCGAAATGGTTTTGCATGCAACAAAAATCATAAGTTTTGCAAGAGCTCTGGAAAAAGAATCTGGTCTGACTTGAAGGATGGTGGAAGTAGAAATACCGACTTTATGTATGGCTGATGGAGAGCCACAAGACAAGCATGGATGGTGATGGATACAGCAGCGAGATGAAAGTAATCAAAGAGCACCGGCAGATGATAGTGCAGGCCCTTTGTAGGGATGAAATTCAGTTGAAGAGCTCTGTAACAATAGATGGGTTGGCTCCTGGCGATTCAGAATGCACACTATAAAATCGATCATCTCCATGCTTCATCATTCCAGAAACTAATCACTACTCTTTTCTAATCAACATTTACAATACACTTTCTCTTGCTTCAACAATTGATACTGGTAATTTTAAAAATCCTTCTGGTAATTTGAACAATAATTCTGGTAATTGGAAAAATATTCTCGTAATTTGAAAGATATTTTCGTAATTTGAAAGATGTTCTTATAATTTGAAAGATATTTTCGTAATTTGAAAGACATTCTCGTAATTTGAAACATATTTTCGTAATTTGAAAGATGTTCTCATAATTAGAAAGATATTCTAGTAATTTGAAAGATGATTCCTGCGTTATAGAAGACGATTCTCGTGATTTGGAAGGATTCGTTTCTGGTGATTTGGTGGAAGAGATTTTGAAAACTGATCAAGTTTCTGGTGTGGATGTTTTTGATGATTTGGATTAAAGAGCTGAAGAATGTTGAAGATTAAAAAATACGGATCAGAGACTCACCTTGATGAAACACATGCCATATTTCCGGGTTGAGTTGGTTCGCTGAACCATAACTCTACTCCGAGATTAAAGTGGGTACGGGAAAGAACCTCCTCGATCTTGTGACTGTGCACGAGCACGTGCGCACGAAACAAGACCGACGTGCCGAGTGTCACCTCTTCGTTTCGATAGAAAATCTGGAAACGTTTGCTTGTACCCGGGGCTTCCAGCGAGTCTGCAAAATAAATTACATTTTTCAGCCAATGATTTGAAAACACTCCATTTATTCTCTAGTTCTCCAGCAATATTACAGCAGTCTGTAATACGATCTTTAAAACTGCTTACAAGAAATTTGTTTCATTTTTCACTGCATTTTTCATAAATTAAATGTTTTGTTTCTTTTCATAAATTAAATGTTTTGTTTCTTTTCATAAATTAAATGTTTCGTTTCTTTTTATAAATGAAATGTTTCGTTTCTTTTCATAAATGAAAATTCTCAAGTTTAGATAATAGAAGAATGCTCCCTGGGAGTTGAATATATAATCCTGTTCTCAGCTTACAAAGTCTCTTCTAAAATATTCATGCCCTATTGTTGATATAATCTAGGATGTATATGTATATAGAGCAGTTGACAAACTTTGATATACATGGTTATTTTAACAGCCAGTTAACTAGAACATTTGCTTTTTAAAAATTCAAGGACTAACCTTGATCTTGATGCAATATTTTCCCCAAAAAATACTTACGATTACGCATTTGATTAACTTCAACTTTGATGGGTATTTTGGGCGAAACTCTGAGAGCAGTTCTAATTTGATAGTATCTGCAAAAAATAATTATTTCTTACAAAATTATTTTCATATTTTAATATGTAATATTAAAAAAATAATGTGTAATATTAAAAAAATAATATGTAATATTAAAACAATAATATGTAATAAAAATATATATTAATATATAACTTTAAATCAAACAAAACTTTAATGTTGTAAATTAAAAATAAATTAAATATTTTTTAGCTTTCAAAAAAATAAAGTTTAATTTATAATTTTAATTTCCAAAATTAAAGATTTGTTTAAACTATTTTTTGAATGATTATAGTAAATATATTTATAATTATAATATTTAATTTAATATACAATAAAATAACTTCTATAATACAATTCTATTTGCTGCTAAAATATCGGACTCAAATATATGATTTGAGGTTTTTCTTGACAAGTTTGATGAGTTATTGAGAAAAATGAATGTCACTTTAAGGCAATATTTGGTTGGGAGACTGAAGATTTTTGATAAAGATAGGGGAGTTAAGAAATTATACAAACCCGCGCTGAAAGAGATCGACATTGTAGAACTTGCAAAGCTCGAGAGAGAACTCGAGAGTGGCCTGAAGATCGCTCATCGCTCTTCCCGACGGATAAAACCGCCCTCACCCTTTTCCTCCACCCTCAACTTGGAGTTGTATGAAGATTCGCTTCACCTACGATGATGGTACGCGCAGGAAAAATCTTCAGGATGATAACAGTGCCCTTCTCCACGTCATCTTCGCCCATCGCGAAGACATCCGTTCAACGCTCAAAATACTCTAGAAAAAACGTAATTTTAATTCAAATTAGTAAAAGACTGGAAGAATTGAAAGACAATGATAAATTAAAGACAACAAAAAATAAAAGACAACAGGAAATAAAAGACAACAAGAAATAAAAGACAACAAGAAATAAAAAACAACAAGAAATAAAAGACAACAAGAAATAAAAAACAACAAGAAATAAAAAACAAGAAATAAAAGACAACAAGAAATAAAAAGCAACAAGAAATAAAAAACAACAAGAAATAAAAGACAACAAGAAATAAAAAGCAACAAGAAATAAAAAGCAACAAGAAATAAAAAACAACAAGAAATAAAAGACAACGACAAAACATAAAAAATAAATCATAACAAGAAATAATAAAAGGCAAAGATAAAATTAAGTCTCATAAAATAATTTCTATAAATAAAACGAACAATTTTCCAATTCCGTATGTTTCCAAATTGAAGTATTTCTAAAAAAAGAATTATTTTTCTTCCGTATATAAATTTCATGAATGAAGTTAATCCATATCTGAAATATATGTACACTTCTTTAAGAAAATTCTTTCTTTCCTTCTTTAAGGAAATTCATCCCAATTTTTGGCGTGAAACAAACATAAAGTATGTATCGAACGATAATCGTAAATCACGACAGAGTAACCAAGGGAAAAACCCTTGGCAAACTTGATCGAGAAAAAGAGATTAGGATATTCTCGTGCCATAATTTTCTCGTTTGCTCGCGGATGCATTTGATGTAGATAAATATATACATGTATTTATATATATATCCACAGAGTTGAAAAATCTTCTGGAAATAGGATCAGTTTATTCAATCGAGTGACAAGAAAATTTGATAAATAAAATCCTCACATTTTTATGGACCTTCGTTTCGAAAAACAAATCAGTTTCCTTCACTATTTGTACTTTTCTTCCTTCTATGTAAATTTTATTTTTTATTTTATCTTTTTTGTTTATTCTCGTGTTTGTTTTCATTTTTGCTTCCTCGTAGAGAAAGCTTTGTTTTATTACTTTCTCTTCTTTTTACGCTTTTCTCTTCTTTTTTTATTTTTCTCTATTCTTTTTGTATTTTTCCCTTCTTTTTGTACCTTTTCTTCTTTTTTTATTTTCTTCTGTTCTTTTTATATTTGTCCCTTCTTTTTGTACCTTTTCTTCTTTTTGTACCTTTTCTTCTTCTTTTTTTATTTTCCTCTATTCTTTTTATATTTTTCCCTTCTTTTTGTACCTTTTCTTCTTTTTTTATTTTCCTCTGTTCTTTTTGTACCTTTTCTTCTCTTTTTATTTTCCTCTATTCTTTTTATATTTTCCCCTTCTTCTTGTACCTTTTCTTCTTTTTTTATTTTCCTCTATTCTTTTTATATTTTTCCCTTCCTTTTGTACCTTTTCTTCTTCTTTTTTTATTTTCCTCTATTCTTTTTATATTTTTCCCTTCTTTTTGTATCTTTTCTTCTTTTTCTTTCTTTTTCTTTATCTTCTTTTTTTAATATTCTTTTGCTCTATTTCTTGTTCAATTTTTCTCTAGGCCTGATTTGAATTAAAAATAATATCCAACTATTCTTTCCGGCAAATTGTTTTAAATTTTTAATCATTTTTCAAATTTATCAAAATCCAAATAAGGCTTCAAATTAATTACACATTGTTAATAATAAATGAACATAAAGATATATCAATTTTCTTTAGCTTTAGAAAAAGGAAATAAAACAAGTTAGAGTCCTATTTTATAACATTAAATAATAATTTCGACTGAACAATTTTATTAGCTAAAGCTCTAATTTAAATTATCTCTCACTAATTCAGGCCCAGAGGTTCAATCCCAGATTCAAATCCCAGATTCAAATCCCTATATTTACAAACTCAATCTCTATTTTAGATACGAAAATTTAGAGGGATTTAATCCCTGACAGTAAAGCTAAGAATTATTCTCACAATTGTTTTAAACCCTCATTAATTGATGAGAATGTAATGAGTAATAATAATTTCATTACACTGCAAAGTAGGTTTGCAATTTTCCACTGCAAGGAAAACTCGCGAGTTCGATTTTTCTTATTTTCTTTTGAAGGTTTGAAATACTCGGCATAGTTTGAAATACTGTAGAATGGGTTTCACTGTCAAGGTTGAGCAGAAACGATTACAACACTTTCCATTAGAGTAATCTTGTATGATGTGAAGAAAGGCAAGAAAGAGAGTACCCTCTTTACGCACTGAAAGAACAATTGAAAGCTCTCTACCTACACTAGAATGGTAGACTGAAAAACACGTCGATGTAGACTCCGCGCTGTGAGAATCGTTCAAGGGAATATTCCTGGCTTCAGGTCGACTCACTGCTGCTCTACTTTGTCGTCTTCGACGTTTCTTTTCTGCCCTACATACATCTCCTAGAACTTGGGCGAATATCGCTCACTCGTGAATAGAAACGTGTTTCCAAGAAACGTGTATTTTTAAATATTATAGAAATTAATTTTTACATTCTCATCAATCATGAGATTCAATTTGTTCCATTTGTTCTAACTCAATTTTCGAGGTTATAGTAAAGAAACACAACTTTGTAAATATGTATACGCACATAAAAATCCTTTTTAGATGTTTTTTGGCAATTAGAAATAAAGTAAATCTTGTTGGGATAATAATTTCTACAATTATTTGTCGAGAATTAAAAAGAATCACTTGTCCAGAACATCCAGAAATAAATTCTAAAGCTTTTGACAGATGTAAAAGGTAAACAAAAAAACCATGAAGGGAAACCTAACCTCCCTTACTGTCAAAATTGACAAAACGTCAACCTATCAAACGCACGTTATGGTCCTTGCTATCAGTGTTTGTTTATAATTAAAACTGAATTTTTTAATCATTTATTAACAAAAATATCGTGTGCTACTCTCTCAATAAATATTATAGTATCCTAAATACAATTTAAATAGGAATGATCGAAATAAATGGATATATAAATGAGATATATGGACAAACAACAAAAATAACCTAACCTCGCACTTTCTGTCGAAATTGAATAATGCAATTAATATCTTTTAACAGTATTTATAATTCAAAGTGGATTTTTCACTATTTTTATTCGCTTCTACATGGATGAATAAAAAAAATAAACATTCGATTTGTTCTGGAATTGTTGGAATTTTGAAAGCTCTTATGGAAGCCAATAAGTCGCGTTGCACTCAATTTGAAATTTACTCAGGACTTCTTCTTTGCTTCCCATCGAATTCAGGATGATTTAAAAAAAATACAATAAAAATAAGACAAAAAATCTCAATCTAGCTGCAAAAGAAGAAATGTAAAAGTACGAATCATAGGAGACATTCCTTTGGAAAAAATTGCCATTCACCATACCATGTTTATTGTGAAGAGGTCAAATTTGACGAAATGCAACGAAATTCGAATAAAAGGAAGGTAAAAAATATGTTTAAAATTTCTTAATTAGTCATTTGATCAGAATTTTACTACCTTGTACAAAGATAAATGTCGAATATTCTTTTTTAAATTATAAAACCAAAGCAAATATGGTGTATTTATTCAGCAATCATAAAATATCGCAGACGAAATACTGCAAAGGACGTTTAATTAATGCCTGTAAAGTTATATTTCATGTTTTGTATTTAGCAAAAAAATTGTACAACCATTAGAACTACTTCTGATTTTATTTAAAAAGAGATTCCCTTGACATTAAACAAAAGTCGAAATTTTTCATATCCAAGAATTATTACATCTTTTCTAAGCGACTATTATTCTCGTCTATAAAATCTAGAATTTTACGACTCAGAAATTGCAATTTCATATAAGAGTTAAAAAAACGTTGGGATATTTTACGCGAACCACAGAAAAATGAAAAGGTGCTTGAGAGAAAATAACTTTTGTTAGAAAAAGAATATATTGGTTCTTTAACCTTTTGTCAATTTCAAAAGAGAATATCGCGAAAGAATAAAAGCGGTAGGTCACTGGCAAAAGGTCACCTCAATTTTTCTCCCATTAATTTGCTTGATTTTAACAAATCTAAATGAAAAATTGCAAATTTATTTTTAATTCGTTGATTTATTTATTACCATTTACTGAAATTTGTATTCTTTCTTCGTACATTCTCTTCTTTCTTTTTGTACGTTCTCTTTCTTATGCAAAGACATTTTTTTATTTTATTTTAATTTATAATAATATTGATAATAAATCAATATTTTTTTATACATTATTATAATAAATAATAATGTATAAATAAATATCTTTAATTCTGATCGTTAACTTCATTTTTTCCATTCAATTTTATTTACTCTAATTAATTAATAATTTAATAATTAATCATTTTTTTCATTCAATTTTATTTACTCTAATTAATTATTAATTTAACAATTAATCATTTTTCCATTCAATTTTATTTATTCTAATTTGCCGAGAGTTATGAAACAATGGATACAAAAAAGCAGCTTAAAGTTACTTAAAGTAACTAAAAATTATCTCAAACACAATCACGTTTCTTACAATTGAGGCTAAGTAGATAACTTCTTGGATATACTTGATGATAAAGGTCTCATCAATATTTTACTCAAGTGTACTAAAGAGTCTCTGCTCATTTTAGTTGCTGACAAGTAGAAAAATTTATTTAATATTTTATTTTATTTAATTTAATTATTTAATAGTTTACCTAAATTTAGAAATTCTCTTATTCATTAATTTTTAATAATTTATTTATTCTGCCGTTTGGATTTTTTTTACAGAACAGAAGACACGACGATTTCATTTCAGGCTTTTCAACGAATAACAAGTAATTAAAAAGAATGTCTCGTTTTTGGAAATAAAAGAGCAGAAATAATCAATCAAGATAACAAAAAAGTAATCCAAGAAAGCAATATCCGTTTTTTGAAATATCTCAAAAAAGTTGAATCTAAAAAACGATCTCGTAAAAGATGATTGATTTTATAAAATAGATAAGATAGATTTTATAAATTATTTATTTTCTAAAGTTGCATTTATATTTATTTTATTTTTTTTTTATTATATTTTATTTGGAGAAAATATGGTTTTTTTATGAACAATTTTTATGAAATTATGATTTTTCTGTATGAACAATCCAATTGTTGTTCACGATATGGAATGCGATTTCCGGAGCAGTAAAAGAGTTTTTTATTATCCTGTAATATAAATACATGCCAGGAGTATCCAGCTTCACGTAGTGGCAGTAAATATTGGTTATCGGTGCTAGAACGATAATGAAACGTGAAGCCATAATGCTTACTGAGGTGATATGTACGGATAATCGAGAATTCAAGAAATTATCATGATCTTATTAAACGCAAATATAATATCAAGTCTTATTTCTTCAATCTTCACCTTGAATTTCCAACTCATACGGTTTCTCTTCAAAGGTCAATGCAAAAATAAATCCAAAAGAAGAAGATGCAGGAATATTAACATCGAAAATAAATTGCAGAACAATGGATCAAATGTTTGAATTCTAAATATTGAGACTTTGGAAATTGGATAATTTTGATTGGAGAAAATGGGTAAAAATTACAATTAATTATTATAATATTTTAATTATTAAATTTTTATAAATTTAAAAATTGTTTTAAAAAATTTATTGAAAATAGTTACTTGATGATTTATGAGTTTGTAACGAAGTAGGTGGTTCTGAAAGGGTTGAGCAGGATATGACGAAGGGAGCTTAGGATCGTCTAGACGTCTGTTTTTGCAGAAAAGGGCGACCGACAGAAGCCACAAGTCAAAAGCGTCAAAATTTAGCATTCGAATCAATATGCAATTTTCAATTTCCGTACGCTACTATTGAAAACCCCTTTTCATCCACAAATCACTTTCAGTTTCCAAACATCAGTTATTACCAAAAAATAACAAACATTTCCTGTCGACGTTTTAATTTCTTCAATTCTAATTATTCTAGATTCCATTTTCTTCAATTTTACGCAAACTAAATTATTAAGATTCATCGGCGTTTTAAATCTCTATTCTTTTCTTTTTTTGTGTTAATTTCGGTTCAACTTATTTTAATTTTGCTTCCTCATGAAGTATTGTTTTATAAATAATGCTGATTTTGATTTTTTATAGAATATTAATTTTTGCTTCCTTATAGAGGAAGCATTGCATTTTAATATGTTTTATTTATCAAATTAATTAATTCGAATTAAGTTTAATTTTTCGAATTTTGTATAAAATTTAGACTATTTTGTAGGATAATTTGCCTGTAGAGGTGTTTAGAAATTAATGTCCCCACTTTAGTATATTCCAAAATTTAAACGATAATATAATTTCTCTCTACGGAAATTCCCGTGTGAAAATCAAGATATACTGATAACATTAATTCGCAGTGAAGCTCTTTGCTCGCGAAACCTTTCAGATATTTACAACTCTGAAATCCCAGTAACTGCTTCTATTCACGTAGATTCTTATGGTCTTTGCAAATTGCAATTTATCGTTACATATGCATGTAGTAGTACATTTATTTGTATTTATTTGTCTACGTTTTCAGTCGGCAGAGTCCAATCGATTAAATCCAGTGCAACAACCTCAATTGTTGCTACAAAAGGCCAGTCATTGATTTCTAATAGATTCTTTCAATTTCTTGTCGACAAAATGTAAAAATTTATGCGGCAATTTACAATTTTGTGGATTGCATTTTTCATGTCAGGAAATCGTAAGAAATTTTAATTTGGAATTTTAATTTGGAATTTTAATTTGGAATTTTAATTCCAAACATTAGACTAATTTTAATTTGAAATATTGAACCAATTTTCATCATTTGGACAATTTTTATTTAAATAATTAGATCAACTTTAATTATTATACAATATTTTTTATTCAAATGATTAGACAATATATTTTTTATTCAAATTATTTATAATTATAATAATATTTATAATTCAAATATTAGACAATATTGATAATTCAAATTATTGGACAATATATTTTTTATTCAAATTATTAGACAATATTTATAATTCAAATATTAGACAATATTGATAATTCAAATTATTGGACAATATTTATAATCTCAAAAAACGTTAAACTGTTTTAATTAAAAATGTAGAGAAAATGAAAAATAGAGAAGAAACGTTTGAAAATTGTGTCGATTCAAAAGTTCTTGTATCAAGTTCACTAAAGTCTATTTAATATCAATCCACTAAGAGCACTCAAACGCAAAGGGTTGCTCTTTGGTGCGAGAAATTAATTTTCCATAAAGTTATTAAAGCCTTGATCATGTGCCGTGAAAAATTTTACACTACCAATGTGACTTCCTATTCCACTTAAAAGGTATTAAATCCTAATTCGCTTCAACTCATCTAATTTTATATCTTAATCTGAAGCATAACTTCATTAAAATTCTAATTGGACTTTACAATTCAAAAGTGTCTTTCTTCCTACCAGAAATATTTTTTCTCTATTGTTATTTTCTATATTGTTGCTCAAAAGCGTTTTTTAAAATTCTTTGTTCCAGAAACGAAGGCTTTAATGTTTATTAATTATTTATTTTTATTAATTCTCTTGGAAATAACAAATACTTGAAAAATTACTGTAATAAAAAAACAAATACAAAATGTTTTATGAGAAAATTGCATTTAACTTTGGTACTGAATTTTGCACTCGAAAATAAGCTTTGTCAAAAAGCGGAGCTAAAAATATATTTGAATTTTTTTAACTCGCATCCCTTCCCCGATTTAATTAACTGATCCTCTCAGGGATCTCTATTTTCATTGAAACGAGAGTCAGAAGCTCTTTAAAAAGTTTTAGTTCTCAAATAAAATCTGTTACTGAGGCGTAATTACAGTCACAGGTCAAATGCACTCATAAACTTTGAGTTCTATTTGATTATATTGTAAAAAAAAATTAACTAAAATTCCAGTGGAGAAAATATTCGATATGGAAGAAAATAATTAAATGCGCAAATTTCTTCTATGACCTTTTTTCAATTTATAGATTCAAACATCGAGTTTAATTAATTTTTGAAATATTACAATCGAATTTTATTTTCACAAAAAAATAAATAGTTTTTCTTTAAAAAATAAATAGTTTTTCACCAAAAACTAAATCGATTTTAAAAAAAGCAATTTTTTTTTAAAAAGCAATCTTTTTTTAAAAAACAATTTTTTTAAAAAAAACATCTTTTTTTAAAAAACAATTTTTTTAAAAAAAACCATCTTTTTTTAAAAAAACAATTTTTTTAAAAAAATTGATTTAGGTTTTTTCCATGATTGAATAAGTAATGTTCATAACATTTGAGAAAAATTTGTATTGCATATTTGTTATTAATATTTTGAGATAGTATAATTCAATCAAAAAGTGGTAAATTTCGTAGATAGATATTTTTAATGAGGATATGATTTACAAGTAGAGATAAATTTATGAATTTTATGATATCGATTAAATGAATCAACAACATTGAAATTTAACACAAAAGTTTTTTTGTAAACTCTAATGCTTATCCATTTGTAGAAAATAACAAAAACGAAAAAGATAACTGAACATTATTTCCACTAGCAGGAAATTTACACGTCAGTGGTTTCTGTTAGAAAAAGTATCGAGAAACCGATACTCTTCCTATATCTTATTCCTTTAAAACCTGATGATCATCAAAGTCAATTTCATTTTCAAAATAAGAATAGTTTCTTGACATTAAAAAAAAAGGTTTGTTGTAAAAAAGGTTTCACGATATAACACATTTTTTCTATCACAATAAAAAATCTTTTGTTATAATAAAAGCTTTTCTGTTATAGTTTCCGGATAAAATGAAAGATTTTCTGTTATAAAAAAGGTTTTGTTATAAAAAAAAAACAAGTAGAAAATTATATTCATTTCATGGACATTTTGCTTCCTTATAAATAAATTTTTTATAAAAATCAACCTTTAACATTTTTTAATAATTCAAAAAGAATAATTTCTTTAAATTTAATTATAAAAAGAATTTAAATTTTATAATTATCATATAACGTAAATTTAAATTTTAAATACCATAAATAATTAAAAAAAGACATTTTATCTATAAATTTCTGTTGAAAAAAATGCTTTATATGTCAGTCGATTCCTTTTCTACAGATAATCTACTCTATTTTGGAAAAATATAGACTTTATACAGATCAATCGATTCGTTTTTTAATGTAAAAAATTTTTTCAAAAGAAAGTGTCATTAAAAAATCAAAAATTTAAAAGTTATATTACAAAATGAAATTTTAAACGTCAAAAGTAAAAGAAAATTGTCATTTACTCTATCAATTCTTGGTCAAATATAAACTTTATATAGGTCAATCGATTCGTCTTGACACAAAGAATACGATTTTTTCATTGATGAATTTAATTTTTCATTAATGAATTTAATCTTCCATTGATGAATTTAATTTTTCATTAGGGAAAAAAATTTCTCTAAAAAACCGTATTTTTTAATGAAAATGGGTCGATTTATACTATTTTTGGAAAATTGAAAATCGTCACGATTACAGTGCTTTCTCTATAAGAAAGCAAAATTATTGTATATAAAGTAGATTTTTATCAAGCACACTGTCTCGTTAAGAAAATTGAGATTTAAATTTAAGAATTTGAAGTGAAACGATTTCA
Organism: Ganaspis sp. Gsp50; assembly: GCA_011057455.1. Taxonomy (NCBI): domain Eukaryota; kingdom Metazoa; phylum Arthropoda; class Insecta; order Hymenoptera; family Figitidae; genus Ganaspis; species Ganaspis sp. Gsp50. The sequence goes on along the minus strand of WNHD01000196.1, from coordinate 28,998 downwards.
GAAAGTTCAGGTGGAGTTTTGTACTATTTAAAGTGAAGTAGCATTTAAATTAAAGGCAATAGTACGGGTTGCGTGGAGGATTTAGTTTAGAACAATTTTAGCTGCTTCTAAGTTCACTCACGAAAGCTATTTCTTCTATTTTCTCGAGCTTCTCACATTTGAGCTCCTCTACATTGCATTAAATATATCTCAGTATTCTTTAATACAAAAAAATATTAAAAAATGTATTTCAGTTATTTTTCTCAGTATTCTTTAGTACAAAAAAATATTAAAAACTGTATTTCAGTTATTTTTCCCAGTATTCTTTAATACAAAAAAATATTAAAAACTGTATTTCAGTTATTTTTTTTCAGTATTCTTTAGTACAAAAAAATATTAAAAAAACAGTATTTTAGTTATTTTTTAATAAATACTATAAACCACTTAAAAATTGTATTAAACGTTTTATTGGTTTGTATCGTGACGTGTTGATTAATTAGTAATTAATTTTATTATATAATTGTTGCTTCTTCATAGAGTAAGCTTTTATTATAGATTATTATATGTAATTTTATGAAACACTATTTTTCCTAGATGTTATAGTTTAATAGTTATTATAGTTTTTGTAGTTATTATCGTGTTTTTAACTTTTAATTTACAGTTTAAGCTTTTAATAATACAGTATAATTATTTTTAAATAATTATATTTATTATATTATATTATACTGATTACAATATTGATATTAACATCGTAAAACTTCTCATGTTTATTTTGAATATTTTGATATTAAAATATTTTTAAAATATTTTTATTATATTTATCAATTATGTTAAATACGTGCTATTAAATAAGAATCTTTAACAAGTATTCTTCGTGTTAAAAATATCTCTTTGTATTTATTAATCTCTGTTTATGATTCAAGTTTAAAAAGACAGCTTTTCAAATGGAGTATTTTTTAACGAGGGTTGTTTATTTAACTATTGATTTTGTGATCTTAAAGACTAAACTTAAATGTCCTTGAAAAAAAACTTGCAACAAAAAGATTCTTTTTAAAAATAGATTACCTGCTTTGCGAGTTTGTAAAAGAAAAAATATGAAAATATCGATTAATCCTTCCTCTCATTTGAAAAATACAAAAATGATTGAAATTTAACAATTCACTTAGCTTTTGTTCAACAAATGTTCCTAAAGCACCTAATTTATTCAATCAATAATAGCAGTCTTAATACATCTGATTAAAGCAGTAATTAAGTAAATTCGTATTAAATATTATTTTAATATCAAACATTTGAGACAAGTATCGTTTTTTTATTAAAAGATTATGTTGAATAAAAATTAGAATATAAATAGAATATAAATTTCATAAATTTCATTTATAATTCACATTCATAAATCATATTTTTTAAAATAAATTTCATTTATAATTCATATTCATAAATCATATTTTTTAAAATAAATTTCATTTATAATTCATATTCATGAATCATATTTTTTAATATAAATTTCATTGTTTGTTGCAATAGCTGAAAGACATGAACTATCGTGAATAATAATTAATGTACATTTCATTGCATTAACAAACTAAAGTAAAAAGCTAAATTAATAAACATTTTTTGAAGTATTATATCAAGTGGATAGAAAAATTAATTTTATCTTCACCTTCAGTAAAGTACTACTTGTATCACATGTATCAAAAAATTACTGTCAAGTAAATTCTATTTTCTATACATTCTATTCTCTATACATTCTATTCTATACACAATCTCAATTCTTCTATTCTAAAGTTCTGTAAATTTACAACCTTTCTAAAAATTAGAAAGATGTTTTCGAATCCTTTACAGAGATAGAAAATTAATTTTCAACAAAAGCTGTTAATATAAAAAATTGCAGTGTAAATAAAAACATTCACGAAAATGTAGACGAATAAACGTAATTGTTGATAAAAACATTAACAAAAACGTAGACGAATAAATGTAATTGTTGATAAAAACATTAACAAAAACATAGACGAATAAACGTAATTGTTGATAAAAACATTAATTCGTAGGTGAATAAACGTAGAAAATTGCTTACAGTGGCTAAAAAATTCATTCATCCTTTAACAATGAATTACAAGGGTAGAAAAAACTCACTGGAGACGGTCAGGGTGAAAAGGAATCGAGCGATGAGATCTTCTTGGAGAAGAAAGAGTTTCCAGGAGTTGCAGGATCGACTGTCGAAATCCATGATTAATAAAGGTTGAGCAAAAGGTAACGAGAGTCTTCGGCAACACCCACTTTATATTTGCCCCCGTAACCTCGAGGGCCACTTTGCTAACTAGTCGTCAAAGAATCGACTGCCACGTCACGGGGATGATTTGAAAGCACTAGGCTCGTTGACCTCCGTCAAGCCGGGCCATCCTCGCAAACCATGGCTTGACGTCGTCGCCTGGACTTTACCAACTCTCTTCACTTCGGGGTTGGAAAAAAACTACCCTTGCTATTGACACACGCGCACCTCTACAATAGAGCGAGCAAGAGCGAGCGAGTACGCAAGTAGAAATAAAAAGATAATCTGGTGCGGAGAGCTACGCGCCTGCTCCACCCTGTGCACCCCTGACACCGCTTCCGACATCCAAGTCTCTTCACCACGCCCCGCACTCGTGAAGCAAGGGACGCGTGTTTGTCCTCATACCTATATAACGCATATCAGGAACCTTGGCTAACTCCATCCAGGAAGCTTCTCCGTTCTTCACAAATTCCATATTATCATAATCATTATTGCAATCATAATCATTTGTAATAATAATTTGCAATCATAATCATTTGTTATCATAATTTGCAATAATTATTTGTAATCATAATTTGCAATAATAATCATTTGTCATCATAATTTGCAATCATAATCATTTGTTATCATAATTTGCAATAATTATTTGTAATCATAATTTGCAATAATAATCATTTGTAATCATAATTTGCAATCATAATCATTTGTTATCATAACTTGCAATAATCATTTGTAATCATAATTTGCAATAATAATCATTTGTCATCATAATTTGCAATCATAATCATTTGTAATCATAATTTGCAATCATACTCATTTGTTATCATAACTTGCAATAATCATTTGTAATCATAATTTGCAATAATTATCATTTGTACGATACATTCCGATAAATTCCCAAATGTCAGAAATGCTGGGAATGTAATTTTTTCGGAATATAATAATGCTGGGAGTGTAATATGATGAAAATGTAATATGCTGAGAAGATAATGTACTCGGAATTTTAATGTAATAAATTCTGCTTTTCCGAAACTCCAGGTTTTGGGAAGAACAAATAAGTTTTTCAATAAATTAATTAGAAAGCCATGTTTTCGGATTCGTTATAGTAATAGTGTCGATTTCTTCCTGCGTAAATCCTTTAATTAACATCTTTGGGAACACGTTGTTCATGATATGGCTAAATCCATGTCCTCCGTATTTTATCTGAAATACAAATATTCCTTTAAAATACAAACATAAGAGGTGTTAAAAGGGCTCATTTGATTTTTTGAAAAAATAGCATAAATAATAAGTTATTTTTATTAATTATTTATTATTATATTATAGTTTATTATTAAGAAATCTTAATTCAATAGTCTTATTCGAAAAAATGATGAACAAATGAAATTAACATACAATTAGTTAATATTAATTAATATACAAATAAATTAACATAGATAGATAGATAAATAGTTAGATTAGATTTATTTGTTAAAAATAAATAATATATATGGATAATATATACGGAAAATATAAAATAAATGCCTGAGTATTGTTTGAATTAATAAATATTTGCAAAATAACAAATCGTAAAAAATAACAAACGAAAAATGGTTTCGGGAGAGAGAATATTGTAAAGCAAAAGATTGAAAAAACAGAATTTGCGAGAGTAAAAAAATAATAAAAAGCAATTAGATTCGAGTGGGAGTAGCTGGTATTTCAATTAAAATTTTAGGACGGACCAGTCGATGTTTAGTGTGAATATCGTGGCTCATTAATAATTTATCCAATTTTCCGTCTTCTCGAAGAATTTTCATCTGATCTAATCGCTGAGCATCCGAAGGCATATCTGTTGTTGGAGTGAGCTGATAATAAGAGCATTCTGTGCCAAAAAGATCGAATTGACAGTAGGAACCAATTTTCGAAAATTCCAAAAGGTCCTCTTTCTTCATCAAAGTACCTGATTAAAAAATAATTCATTCATTCACTCATTAATAATTCATTCATTCATTCATTCATTAAATAATTCATTCAATGAATGCATGAATTCATTCAATGAATAAATGAATTAATTAAATTAATTCAATTAATTCATTTTTCATTGAAATTAAAAGACAGCGAAGGACAATGAAAATAAAAGTCAACGAAAAGCAAAGAAAGAAAACGAAAATAGAATATAAAATAATATAGAATATAGAAAATAGAATAATTAGAATATAAAATAGAATCATAATAAAAAAGTCTCACATTCAAAATGTGATAACCTTTTTTAAAACTAAATTTTCATCAAGGATGATCAAATAGTTTTTTTAATTTTCAGTCAAGCATATTTAATTACAGGGTTTCTACCTCTTCACAAAATTCCATGAGTTTTCCATGATTTCCATGATTTTCATGATTTCCATGAGAAAGATAGAAAAATGTACATGATGTTTCTTAATATATTTTTTCATTAAAAAATGAAATTTTCAAAATTTTGTAAGAATTTAAATTATGAAGTTATAATACTTTTAAAATATTTAAAGAATCTAATAATTTAAATTATTAAAATATTATAATATTTTTAAAATAGATACTCAAAGAATCTAATATTTTAAAATCTGTTTATAATTTATTAATTAATACTTAAAATTCTAATATTTTTAATTAATTTGCAATATCTTGAAGTTTTTTAAAGAATTGTAAAGTAATTTTAAGTATATTTGAATATTTTGGAATATTTTTAAGTGTTTTTAAATATTTTGAATTATTTTAAAAGATTTTGAAGTATTAGGAAGTATATGGAAATATTATAAAGTAGTTATAAGTATTTTTAAATATTTTCAAGAAATTTTAAGTATTTGTAAATATTTTGAAGTATTTGGAAGTATTTTAAAATATTTTAAAGTAGTTTTAAGTATTTTTAATTATTTTAAAGATATTTTAAGTAGTTTTTAATATTTTGGAGTATTTTAAAGTATTTTGTTGTAGTCTGAAGTATTTATAAGTACTCTGAAATATTTTATATACTTTTAAAATATTTTAAAAATACTAATACTGTAAAATCTTTTTATACTTCATTTAATACTTAAAATACTAATATTTTTAAATACTTTGAAATATTTTAAAGTAATTTTCAGTATATTACAATATTTTGAAGTATTTTAAGTATGTTTAAATATTTTGGAGTATTTTAAGTATGTTTAAATATTTTGGAATATTTTGAAGTATTTTTAAATATTTTGAAGTATTTTAAAATATTTTGAAGTTATTTTAAGTAATTATACATCAAGATGATTCTATCACTCAGCAGTTGATTAAAGAAATATCAAAATTTAATGATCACTCCGTGTCAGGGAAATAAAAAGAAATTTTTTTATAAAATATTTTAAATATCTTGAAGTATTCTCAAATATTCTGAAGTATTTTGAAATATTTCAAAGACATTTTAAGTATTATTGCATATTTTGGAGTATTTTGAAGTATTTTAAAGTAATTTAAATCATTTGAAATATTTTAAAGGCATTTTAAGTATTTTTAAATATTTTGAAGTATTTGTAAATATTGCGAAGTATTTTGAATTTATTTTCTGTAAAAAAAGGTATCAAATTTTGGTAAAACTTAATAAACACCATAAAGTAAAGAAATTAAATAAAAAATTTAATTTCCATGATATAAATGAAAATTCCATGAGATTTCCATGATTCCAAAAGGGATAACAGGATTTCTACAACTCTGGAAAACATGGAAAACCTGGAATTCTCATGAAATTTTATTATTCCTCATGGAATCATGGAAATCTCATGGAATTTTCATTTATATCATGCAAATTAATTTTTTTATTTAATTTATTTACTTTATGATGCTTATTAAGTTTTACCAAAATTTTATACCTTTTTTTATAGAAAAAAACTTCAAAACACTTCAAAATATTTAAAAATACTGTGAATGCCTTCAAAATATTTCAAATTATTTAAAACTACTTTAAAATACTCCAAATGACTCTAAAATATGCAATAATACTTAAAATGCCTTTGAAATATTTTAAAATACTTAAGAATACTTCATAACACTACAAAATATTTTAAAGTACTTCAAAGTATTGAAAAACACTTCAAAATACTGCAAAATATTTCAACAAACTTAAAATTCTTCAATATATTGTAATATACTCAAAATTACTTTAAAAGATTTCAAAATATTTAAAGACACTTTAAAATAGTTCAAAGTATTTACAAATATGTAAAAATAATTCAAAATATTTAAAAACAAAATACCCAAAATGGTTTTAAAATTAAAAATAAAGATCTTGAGTAATTTAAATTCTTACAAAATATTGGAAAATGCATGTTTTAATGAAAAACTATATTAAAAAACATCTTGGAAATTTTTCTATCTTTCTCATGGAAACCATGGAAATATCATGGAATTTTGTGAAGAAAAATTTGTAAAAACCCTGAATAAATGAAATTCCATGAGAATTCCAGGTTTTCCATGTTTTCCAGAGTTACAGAAACCCTGTAATTACTTGATGAAATAATTCGAAAATATGAACGATGGAATTTTCTGAATAAAATGTAATTAATTTTCTATAAACTTACGATCAAGATGGGACATTACAACTTTTTTGGGATCACCCCCGGCTTCTGTGAAAATCCTCATTATTTCAAAAGGAGCAGAAGCATTTCTACCTGGATGAAAACTGACTGAACATTTGAGCATCCCTTGAGCAGCTGCTGTTGCTCGAATCGCTCTTTTCTCAAAATCTGTAAAATTTAAATAAACAATTATTCCATAAATTTGAGAATTCATGCATATTGACGCACGAACATAAAAGTTGTAATAATATCCAGATGTAATTGACATGTAATGAATTATGTAATATATGAATTATGTAATATATGAATTATATGTAATAAAATTCGAGATGAGAATGTAATAGAAAGAAGCTCTCTTAAACAATTAATAAATAACACGATAAAGAATAAGTAAGTAGAATTAAATAAACTATGAATTTTTCTATTGAAATTACCGTCAATTGGCCAAGCACTGCCGACTTCGCCAATAAATCCTGCCTTAACATCCATACTTTCTTCGCAACCTTCCGTCATTTCTTTAACAATAAGATTCACCATCCTTTCCTCAGAATTCGTCAATGATTGTTCACTTTGAGTTAAAGCTACATAATGACCTTTAAAATGAAAAATGATAAAACCAAATATAAAATTCGTTTACATTTTTCTTAAATTAATAGAAATTAAAGCTAACAGTATAAAGCAACAGTATTTTCTCTATAAGAAAAAAAAAACAAATAATTAAAATGGATTGAATCAGAGGTGAAATTTTGAAAAGAGGCAAAAAATGTTATAAATAAAGAACAATAATTGACAAGAAAACAAATATTACCTGTTCCTGCAATAATGTGAACGCCAGTCTCTTGGCTGATTTTCTTCAAAAACGGAATATTACGTTTTATACCATGATTAGTGTTTTCCACAATAGTCCCACCTCCGTATTCTTTAAAAAGTTTAACATCACGTAAAATAGCTTCTTCGTTTTCATTATTTAATTTTAAGTTCGTCACACTACTGTAACTGAAATTTTTTTATTATTGTTAACTTAGAAAAATAATGTCCAAAGTAATTTCGAAAATAATTATATTTTTTTGTATTTATATTATAATTATATTTATATTATAATAATCATATTTATATTATAATAATCATATTTATATTATAATAATTATATTTATATTATAACAATTATATTTATATTATAATTAAAATTATAATTAATAAAAATAATAATTTCGTTATATTTTCTTTATAGCTTTTTGTTATTTTCTTTGTTATAATTTTTTTTAGAAAAACTTAATTGTTTTTTATTATCATTTAGCTATGAACATACTTACGGATATTGTTTAATGAATCCTAAATTTTCAATTGTAATCGTATTGTCGAAAAATGTCTTCAATTGATTAGGAGGAGAGGAGTAAAATTTTTCAAAATCAAGAGACAGGTGTTCATGAGTCAAAGTTCTTCCAAGCAGCGCAACATTGACAGGTCCAAGTACTTAAAAGAAAAAACTAAATTACTATAAACGAAAAATTAGTAATTAAACCAACAAATTAAATTAGATTCAAAATTAAGTCAGTAGTAACATTAAATTCAAGAGGAAACAAAGAATAAAATATTAAATTCAAAAGGAAAGCCAGAATAAAATATTAAATTCAAAAAGAAATAAAAAATAACATATTAAATTCAAAAAGAAATCAAGAATAATATATTAAATTCAAAAGGGAAGCCAGAATAAAATATTAAATTCAAAAAGAAATCAAGAATAATATATTAAATTCAAAAGGAAAATCAGAATAAAATATTAAATTCAAAAGGAGAGCCAGAATAAAATATTAAATTCAAAAAGAAATCAAGAATAATATATTAAATTCAAAAGGAAACGAAAAATAAAACATTAAAATTATAATAGAAAATTGAAATAAAAATTCCAGGATCAAATTAAAAATTGTATTTAAATGAAAATAATTACTTACCAGATTCTACAGTTTGCGATCCCATCTTAGTAAGCTTTACTCTGAGAATAACAAGATAAGACTGAAAATAACGTTTGAGAATAATTTCGAGAATTTGTGGTTCTTTGCTTTAAACACCAGATACCGTTATCATTTCCAAACACATCAGTACGAAAAACAGGAAACCACTCTTAATTATTTTCCAATTAAATAATAATTTCCTTCTGTAAAAATTAAAAATAGTAAACAAGAAAGTAAATTAATGACACGCTGAGATGTTTACAATAAATGAGAAATAAGATTTTTTCCAAAAGAGGTAAAGAAAATTTCAAAGAGCTTTTATGTAAAGAAAACAAATTCTTATAGAAAACGCACTAAAATTATTAAATGTTAATGTTAATGATTTTGGGCTTATTGTTAAATAAAAACAAATTTTTAAAGAAACTCTTTCAAAGACAAAAAATCGGTTGAAACGTCGAAACAATGTTAAAACGCTTCTTACACTTAATTAAATTTAATTTGAATGTAATGAAGAAATTTCAATTTAGGTCATATTTTCATGGAAATTTAAAATTGATTAAAATCTCCACAAGTTGCAATTGTGACCAATAAAAAAATGACTGCAATTTTAAGATTGAGAAAATAAGTGAAAAAGTATCAAAGTAAGCGAGAAAGTCTCAAAATAAGCGAGAAAGTATCAAAATAAGGAAGAAAGTATCAAAATAAGCACTAAAATAACAAAATAAGAAAGAAAGTATCAAAATAAGAAAGTATCAAAATAAGCGCGAAAGTAACAAAATAAGTGAAAAAGTAACAAAATATGTTAGAAATAAGGGTAACAGATCTAAAGATTCGAACCAATGCTGTAAAAACTTTTAACGGTGTCAATAAGAAATACAAAATCTAGTCTAATAATTACACCATAAATAAAAGAAATGCTTTAAATATTAAAATTTTAAAGCAAACTTAGCTTATTAAAGCAAACATATTCAAGAATGAGATGAAACAAAAGTAAATACATTTTAAAATCCGGTACCATCACGTCATTTATTTTACAGAGTAGACAGGTATAATACCTCTTTACAAGAGTACAACGCAGCATTGGTTAATATTAATAGCATCCGCGAGAAACACTGTGAATAATTGTAAGAAATTCGCAGTCTAGAGATTCGATAGCTTTCATAATTATAGCAAGATTGCAAATATATTCATATGTACAATTGTAATAAGCTGGGAATTAAAAAAATTCTATAAAAGGAAAATTCACTATCCTCGTTATTGTTTGCACCCTTCTCAAGCCCCGGCATCATTCAATGAGCATTTATTTTATAAACAAATATAAAATGCCAAGTCTTGATCGCAGAATCTCAAAATCTGACTTACGCGTTAAAAATCACTTTTTATCAGTTTTCACATAGGTATGTCAGTAACAACTAATAATCTATGTGTAAAATAAAAATTTCTTTTTAAAATTGCATCAAATCACAATTTATCTATGTGAACATAAAAACTTCACTTTAGGGTTACAGAAGGAAAACCCTGCCTAAGATCTAATCATTCAAGTTAAAATTAAAAGAAAAAAATTAATTACAGTTTAAAAAAGAGTTCTCTTGCATGAAAGATTCAAATTAATTAAATCAGTTTTCCATCAGGATTATCAATCAGTTTCAGACACAAGTTTACAATCAATGTCAAAATTCAATTTTCAATCAATGTCAAATTTTACATTTTTAATCAATTTCAAATTTTGCATTTTCAATCAATTTCAAATTTTGCATTTTCAATCAATTTCAAATTTTACATTTTCGATAACTTCCAAAATACAGTTCTTTATTGCATTTTTTTTTAATTTCAAGCTCATCGAATCTCCGTGACTCGCGAAATTTCTCTATTTTCATGGAAATCCTGCGAAAAAAGAAGATGCCCAAAAAATTTGAAAAATACATTTATAAAAAAATAGATTCGATGATTGAGAAGTTTAAAAAAATTTATAGTGTATCTTAAAATGTTATGAGGAATGTAATCGAGAACAGTTTTTGTTTTGCAGCTTGCACAAGAAGATCGTCAATTTGCTATTTCAATTATTGCAAAATTTCCCTAGATCCGCAGAATTACCACTGAATAAATTGTCTAAGGTGCTTCTTATAAATTCTTATTTTTCTAGTTTCTTCTGTCCTGTAAAAGAACCTGAGATACGAAGCGAAAATTGTAAACTTTCTGAATAATTTGCGAACGCACCTTGGTTCCGAGTAGGGTTTAAAATGGTCGTCATTTTGTTTTTTAGAAACAAGTGACAAGAAAGTTCATCATTTTTTTGAAAATGAGAAACGAAAAATTTTCTCGTCACTTTGACGACAATTGCACGATCGACCTGTAGCCATTTTTATGACCAAGATACATCCCGCGATCGCTAACATGATTACGAGTAGTACAATATTTTATGAGTAATGATAATAATATTAATAATAATAATAATAATAATATATAATAACTGTAATAATTTACATTTACACAAGACTCTCTTATTCGCTTAAAAGTATTTTTGAATTTCTTATAATATATATATATTAGCTAGCTATTTTCTCTCCACGCGTAAATCGTTCGAAAATTACAATCGCACTTTCCAATCGCTCACTGCAAAAACGTTAAAATAATAAATACAAATAATTGGATCGTATAAAATGTATGGATAGGATAAAAACCAAATTCCACAGGTTTAATTCACAAGTTCTCGTGGTAGTTACGGGAACTTTTAGAAGTCTAGATGCAAATGTTTTAATTTAATTCCCGTATACGATTGACGCTGCGAAGTATCACATAAAAGTACCTCGCTGCTTCTACTCAATTGTGCCGTTAAAAATACATCGCAATTTTTTTTTTTTTTTGCCAAACATTAAAAGTACGATCCAAATCGATGATTGACAATTTTGAAGGTCTTCTTGCTTAGCGATTTACCGACACTGTTCTATCTAGGATAATACACGTAAATATTTCACTTAATAAATGTCTTGGACTCAATCTTGGAGAACTTCATAAACTGTCGTCACTGTCTTCCGCAGGAGTTTCAACAGTTATATTTCCACCTAAACCGCTCCCTTCGCCACTTGCCTCTCCACTGGCTTCCCCTTCTTGCTCTGTTGAACTGTTGAGAGCTTGCTCATCTGCAAAAAATATTCATTTTAAAAATATTCATTCTAAAAATATTTATTTTAAAAATAATAATTTTACAAATATTAATTTTAAAAATATAAATTTTAAAAATAATAATTTTAAAAATGTTAATTTTAAAAATATTTATTTATTTTAAAAAAATAATCTCAATGTATTCCGTTTAATTTAAAACTTAATTCTTGAGTTCTTGAATTTAATAGTTCAATATTTTTGCTTACTCATAGGGAAGCATTGTTTAATTTTATATTATTATTACTCAAAGAATGTGTTTTCATTTATTACCTGATTGTGTAGCTGGAGACTCATCATCCCCTTGACCCGGACCCATAATGGCCTCTTTCACTTGACTGTTAACGCCTTTTGGATCTAAATCCGACGCCCAGCTGAAGTACATCAGTGCAAGATGAGTATTGCCTAATTTTTTATGAACCTATAATGAAATATAAAAAAAATTACATACATCTTCATTATTCAATGAAAATAATATTTTTTAAACTTTTAATTAGTTTTAATTAGTTAATACTTTTAATTAGTTTTAGTTAATTTTTTAACTTTAACTTTTCTTTAACTTATTACTTCTTATTATTATAACTAAACTTATTATATTATATAATAAACTAAACTTATAAACTAAACTTATAAATTAAACTTATATAGCAAAGAAAATTTCAATATAAAAAGTAAGATGAAATAAATACAAAAAATTGAGAAACGCAATTTTCAATTCGAGCATTGTTGAAAGTGAATATTTACCTTTCCTATAGAAAAATAGACTAGAGATTCTTTGGGCACAATATTCTTCAATTCTTCGAATTCTGTGAGAGCCTCGGCGTGACGACCGATTGAAAAGTTGATACTAGCTCTATGAAATTTGCAAAGCGTATTGTCAGGATCATTTTCAATTGCTGTATTGAGAGTTTTTAAAGCTTGTTCGGTTTTCTTCAAAGCATGTTGAACAACACCAATGTGACACATTATGGCAGAATTATGGGGATTAATTTGCAATGCTCGTTTAAAATGCAACTCTGCCAAACTATACTGCTCCTGTTTCGAAAAAATCGTTCCTAAACCAAACCAGGCATTATAATGCCTTGGATCTAATCTAATTGCATTTCGAAAAGCAGTTATTGCTTTATCCAATTCCTCAGTCATTACATATTCATGGCCAAGAAGTGTATAAGCATAAGGAAAATCAGGATTCACCTGCAATACAAAACACGAAATTAAAAACGGTTCTATACACATGCAAATGAATGATACAAATAAACAATGCAAAAAATCAATACAAATAAGCAACACAAAGTAAATAAGTACAAATAAACAGTACAAAGTAAATAAATACAAATAAATAATACAAAGTAAATAAATACAAATAAATAATACAAAGTAAATAAATGAAATAAAAAAAAAATTATGAATAGAATAAAACATAATAAAAATCAATTGCGTATAAGTACAATTAATCAAAATCTTTTCAAAAAAGTTGCAGATTCTGCAATGAGTTTGAAGTAAAGAAATACAAATGATTTTATTTTGATGAAATACAAATAGGTAATTAGTTACTTGTGCAAAAGAAGTGAGCTACAGTTTATAAAAGATTTAAAGATGAATCTAAATGTTCAAATAGGGTTATTAAAAGACACGAACTTGAATGGCCCGTTGAAAGAACTTAATTGCAGTCTCATGTTCCGTCTGTGCGGAGAATAAATTGCCGGTTGCGCACCAAGCAGCTGGAGAATTTCTGTCTTCAGCAACGAGGTCTTGAGCAAGTGTAGAGAGTTGCACTTCAGCATGCAAGTGCCACAAAACTGTACTATAGATTTCCATCATTTCTGTCCTCTGAGGTTCTAAATTTCTCACTTGTTGAAAATAGCTGCAATTTCGAAATGAAAAATTAAAATACAATTAACATTAAAATTTAAACAAAAACGATATCAGGGATCACAGTCGTTTCTTCGTTCAATTTTAGGTGCAAAAGAGGATTTTCAATTTTAAAAAGAGGATTTTTTTCCATAAAAAGGGGATATTGAAATAAAGAAAAAAAAAATAATAAAATAGTAATATTCAAAAATTTTAAAAACGTTAGTTAATCTCTTGCTATTAATTTAAAAATACAAAATTGATTTCCTTTCATTCAATGAGTTTTCCACGATCTCCATGAGAAAAATAGAAAAATTTCAATTATATTGTGTGTGTGTGTGTGTGTTAAAAAAATGAATTTTTCAATATTTTGTAAGAATTTGAATTACTTTTGAAAAAATGAAAGTTTTTGCTTCCTCATAGGGAAGCCTTGTTTAATTAATGCTCTTAGGGTTATTTTAAAAGTAATGTTCTATAGAATTTAAATTACTCAAGGTCATTATTTTAAATATTAAAATTAAAATTTTAAATATTTTGAAGCATTTTGAAGTACTCTTGAAGTATTTTGACGTACTCTTGAAGTATTTTAAATGCTCTTAAAACATTTTGAAAAACTATAATATTTTAAAATCTTTTTATACTTTATTTAATACTTAAAATACTAATATTTCTAAATACTTTGAAATATTTTAATGTATTTTAAAGTAACTTTAAGTACCTATATTTAAATATTATGAAGTATTTTTGAATGCTTTTAAATCTTCCTATTGAGTGTTTTTAAATATTTTGAAGTATTGGGAAGTATTTAAAAATATTTTTCAGTATTTTAAAGTACTTTCTTATTTTTTAAATATATCTTTAAAATATTTTAAAATCTTCTTATAAATTATTTAACACTTAAAATACCAATATTTTTAAAAAATTGGAACTATTTTGAAGTATCTTTAAATATTTTGAAGTATTTTAAAGTAATTTTAAGTCTATTTAAACATTTTTAAACATTTTTAAGTATTTTAAAGTGTTTTTAAAGTGTTTTTAAATCTTTTTAACTGTAGTTAAATATTTTGAAGTATTTGAAAATATTTTATTACATTTCTTTAAAATATTTTGAACTATTTTTAAATATTTGAAGTAGTCTGAAGTATTATTGTTGAAAAATTATTAAAAAAACTTATTGAAAATTAGGGGAAAAGGGGGAAAAATACTTGATTTTAGGTGTTTTAGGGCATTTCCTTTTAAAAAAGGAGAAAAAGGGGGACGAAATGTGATCCCTGCGATATTTAAGACAAAGAAAATGTTTAAGAGAGAGACAATATTTAAGATAAATGAAATATTTAGATAAACAAAAATGTCAGAGATACAAACAGTAAGTTGGACGAAAAAGAAAATAGTTACTTAAAAACTATGCACAGAACTATATAATACATAATAAAAAGAAAATACTTACTTGGACGACTTCTTGTAATCAATCATTTCAAAATGAGCGCGTGCCAACATCGAAAGAACCCAGCCTGTATGATAATGTTGCCGAGGTAAAGTACTAAGTATTTCAATAGCATCTGCACAATTATATTGGGTTAAATGTTGGTAAGCCATGCCACATTCTTTCAAAAGTGACATCAATCCCTCTGTAACAAAAAAAAAATAAAAACAGTAAAAATGTTTCAAACCATTTCAAATGTTTTCATCACATTGAAACTAATTGTACTAACTAGTACACTTAACATAATTCAAAATTAATTTATTATTTTTAATTACCGGCACATTGCTTCTGAAGAACTAGAGCATTTTGAGCTGCATTCGATTGATTTAAAGCATTTGTGTTGACTGTCATTTTCTCCGAAGCAAGAATTTCATTTTTTTCTTTCTCGCTTTTGTTCCTTTCATTTAAATCATTGAAATTCGTTTTATTAAGATTAGTTTTAGCCAGTCTTGCTTTTGACTTACGAGAAGGCGACTTGGGAGTCGTAAATTTATTTCGATTCGGAGATTTGTTATTTTCCTAGATAAAAAAACAATGAAATAATTTAATAATAGAAATAATAGAAATAATTTAAAAAACTGAAATCATAAAAAATACTTTCAGTTCAAAAACTTCAATTGAAGATACTTACTTTTACTGAATAACTATGACTAAAAAGTCTAGAGGATCTCCTAACGTTAGGACCTTGATGGGTGGGTGGAGCCGGAGACGGTGTCGAGGGTGTAACCGTCACGATATTTACTGTATTACTGGCATTTCCGGATTGCGAAAATACTGGCTTGCCTTGCTGAAGTGGCGTTTCTTTCCTTGACATTAATTGCTAACAAAGACGAAAAACATTAGTTAAACATTTAATAATTACCAACATTTATTTTAACAGATTGTAGTAGGAATTTATTATTACCGATTGAAGTATAAATTTACTATTATCAAGTATAGTATTATAGAGTAATTAAAATAATTATTATATTATCAATTGTAGTATCAATTTATTATTAGCGATTGCAGTCCAAATTATTAGAAATTGTAGTTTTAATTAAATTCGAGAGATAATCTATGTAAATTTACAGTATGTAATCTACGTAAATTTACAGTATGTAATCTACGTAAATTTACAGTATGTAATCTACATAAATTTACAGTATGCAATCTACGTAAATTTACAGAAACTATTAAAATCTATTTAAAAAATCATTATTTAAAAAAATAACCTACCCCAACATGTGCCCGTAAACTGCTGACTCGTTTAGCTAAACTCTTTTGATCATTTGCCTCGGTAAGAGTTGTATGGCTAGGTAAAACAGTTGGCTCTGGAGTGTTACAATCGAGAGGTAAAATTCCAAAACTAGGAGTGAGAGGACTCAAAGAACTACTGAACATACTCCGATATCGTGGTGGTTTCCCTCTTGGCGATGAGCAATTATGCAACGGTACTTGAGGACTCTCTTCTATCGTAGAATGCAGCCTTTCGAAAAATTTAAAAATTAAATTTGATAAAATCCTCAAAAAGGTATCCTCAAATAGCTGTAAATTGCAGCTTTATTGTAAAAAACAAAAGTCCAAAATCGCACAATTTGCATACAGTCTCATTTTTGGTGAGAATGTAATAAACTTTGTTGTAAAAAAAATAACTTATATATTTTGCAACTGTATAAAAATTGAAAAGAAAAAACTTACATATTATTACTATTTGGCGTAGGAGTAGTGTTATGAAGATTAGTTGGGACGATGAGATCAGGATCATTTGCATAATTAACAACAGGCATGGTGCCATGACACGCTGAAAAACTATCCAATTTGTCTAATTGAAATATTTTCGCTGGATCGACCTTTTCTCCAACATTGCATAGTTCTTCGAACGAATGCCACAGGAATGGGTTTAGTTTCAGTGCCAATTTGTGAGCATCGTTGGCTTTTACCTGTTTGATAAAAAATTATCAATTTTAATAAATGGATAACAAAACTATTCAATTAAAACTTAACTATTCAATTAAAACTCAACTATTTAATTAAAGAACGATAAAACTCGAAATTAAACAAAGCTTCCTCTTGAGGAAGCAATAATTAAAATACATTTCAAAAAAGATTGTAATACTGCAAAATTCGCCATAGTTAAAATATTTAAATCTATTGAAATCTTATTGAAATTCTATTCTATTGATATTTCATTGAAATTCTATTCTATTGACATTTTATTGGAATTCTATTCTGTTGACATTTTATTGAAATTCTATTCTATTGGCATTTTTTTGAAATTCTGTTCTATTGACATTTGATTGAAATTCCATTCTATTGACATTTTATTGGAATTCTACTCTGCTGACATTTTATTAAAATTCTATTCTATTGAAACTAAATGAAAAATTATTTTTTAGAAATTTACCGTGCGTTGCAATTTGTGGTAAATTTTTGCTATAACTTGAAGGCAAAAGCAAGCTTCGTCGCCAAACTGTGTTACTATTTCATCCAAATTTTTAATTTGCTTATAGTATCCACCAACTATGGCTGCTTCCGCGTCTGCATATCTACACAAAAGAAAACATTTTATAAGTACGTTGGAATAAGAATCTTCAGCAATAATCTTCAACAATTTTTTAAATTCTGAAAAAGATGAACAAGATTTTAAAAATTACACAAAAAAGTAATTTATACTGCTCCAAATAATCGAATAAAACTTTAATCTAAACTCAACTTTTACTTTGCATTTAAATAGACCCTTCAATTTTTTCAAATTTCAAAATTCAATTTTTCCAAATTTCAAAGTTCAATTTTTCCAATTTTCAAAGCTCAATTTTTCCAATTTTCAAAGTTCAATTTTTCCAATTTTCAAAGTTCAATTTTCTAATCCAAATTTCAAAACATTTAAACACTATAAATAAAATTTCCAATGGACGAGATTTTTATGAAAATGGACGCACTTTTCAAGTTCGTAGCAGCACTTTGCGAGAAGAAATCTGCATTGTGGAGAAGTTGGTGTCTTTTTCGAGAGAAGAGCATGAGCTTGTCTGACTTTTCCTGCACGATAGTAGCATGTCGCAAGAAGGAAGAGTGATTCTTCTGTGTCGACTGCAAATTCAATCAGAACATAAAAATACATGCGCACATACAAATACGGTTAAAAATATACAAATTTAAAAGCAAATACACAATATAGATTTTAAATTAATTAAAAGCTTCGAATGTGTAATGTAATTATTAATTACCTTCAGCGCTTAATCTCTCAGCAAGGAAAATAGCATCCGGATAAGCATAATGGTTGAGGCAATGCCAAATGGCAGCCTGCAAATTAAAAAGCAATTATTAGCATCTATCCTTCAAACTATTTAAATTCATTTATTTTTATTCATTTAAATCCCTTAAAAATTTTAAAGCAGTTTATTTGTTCTTTATTATTTATTCCAGTTTATTTATTTCAGTTTATCACTTTAGCAAAACTCGAAAAATGTATTTTCAAAAATAGAATTTTTTTGTATTCTAAATTTACGTTAAGTACGCATATTATTGATTGAATAAACCATATTTTAGATTTTGCTTTAAAAAATAGATAATGTACAAAGTAAAATTGATTTCATTGAGATATAATTCTTATCATTGAGTGAATAATAAAAGAACTTGTTCGTGAATTTAACCTAATCTTTCGTGACAAACCGAACAACTCAATAAACAGAACAAAAAAATATTAACTTAATTTTAAATAAATCTATGTAAATATAAAATCACTCACTTTACAAGAATAAATTATAAAGCAATTAACTATTTAAACCCATTAATCAAGCAAAAAAATGCATCTGTTTATGTTCGACTGATTAGTTTTTATCAGTAAACCAAAATAAATGTAAGTTCTAAAATAAAGTGGAATTAATTTGCAATTATCAGGAATTGCGTACCCTTTCTTAAGTTCATAAAAAACACGAGTTTAAGTTTAAAAAAAGGCAATATTTCTCGAGAATTTAGGTTTATAAAGCATATGGTGAAATGTCAGATAATTGCAACTGAAATTTATTTATAGACCCCCATATGAAGATCGTCCTACAAAGTGATATGGAAAAATCCGAAATCAGATAAGATTAGAGAATGTCCTAGTTTCGTTAATAAATGCCCATTAAAGATGCTAAACTTAAGAGAAATGTGAAATTTATTTCATTACGCAAATGGAAAAGAAATTATGTTGGACTCAAAGATGTCAATATCAGGAATCATGGAACCCTAGGAAAAGCTGGGTGTTTCATTTGCTTAAAAATGGTCTTTTTCGATTACCTGCACGGGTTCCTGGATAATCATCATTTAAAGCACAATTCTATTTTTAAAAAAATAGTTTCCACCGCGTCACAAAGGCCAAAATCCGGGCATAAACTGCCATAAACTGATACTTTTATATAAAAATTTCTCAAGAATCCATCTTTACTATGATCCGTCTGAAGTTAGCAGTCCTCTTCATATTGCAGTTTGCCAACTGTCATTAACAAGAATTAAAAAAGCAAACGAAATGCGTATTCGAAAAAACAAGAAAGGTTTTTAAAAATTTGTACGCATTTTTTTTTAATTATATTTCATTTATTTCTTTTATTATTTAATTCTTAAAGAATGAAAAATGATAGCAACATATATTTATGTATCCAGGTTTGACAACATAAGAAAATTTAACTGGCGCGTGCGCTTCACTCATTGTTGAATCTGTCAAAATAAATTTATTATCGCTTTATTATAATTAATAAAAAGATTGTAATGGCTGGAAGTGATATAAAACAAGCTCTAAGGAAATTAGATTACCCAACATGTGCCAAAGAAGCTTTGTGTCAAATCGGTAATTATTTCAAACTCGTTTTTCTAAATTTTGAGGTTAGAATTTTTACACTTGTTAAATAAATCTATTTTTAAAATTTTTCATCTTGTTTTTAAATAATTTTGCAATAAATCACTTTTTCAATTAGTTTATTATTTATTATATTATAATTAATTATTATATTTATTTCCTGTCAAATAATTCTTGTGAAAAAAATTTATATTAAAATAATATAACAAGAAATAAAACGTTTTTTGTTTACATTGTGTTTTTGTTTATTTTCTGTATTTTAGTTTATTTTCTGCCCTATTTATCGTCCATTATAACTACAAAAAATAATGTCTAAATCTTCTTTTTACAGAAATGCTATGTTCTCGTCCAGGAAAGCAAATGACTCTCCAAATTGATTTAATGTCGGAATTTGTATTTGGGGAAATAGAAAGGAGAAGAAAACGAAATGTTCCAGCAGCGATTCAAGAACTGCAATTAATTGAAGTACTCAGTGATTTTTTCCAGAGTCCAGGAGGAAGTCCGGCTGTTCGAAATGCTTTATTTTTATCCTTGTACCCAGCAGGAAGTCCAAGATACAAGGTTTTAGGAAATTTGGTTTCATTGGCAATTTCAATTCAAAATAAGGCAGTTTTAAATGCAACTGGGATTTGGATGCAACAACTGGGATCAACTTCGCAAGAAAGTGTCGGCCTAGCAAGACACATTCTCAATGATTATTTTGTTTTGACATCAAAATCAATCGATAGGCTTCAACATCTTCCGATCCTTGCACCACATTTCACTGCTAATCTTTTAACAGCCATTGGAGAAGTTTATAAAGATAAAAATCCTCCTTCCGACGTTCTTAGGTTAATTGGAGACTGGATTAATGATAATCCTAGTCTTCTTTTAACCGCTTTGATGGATAATCCAGCTTTGCCCACAGGAGGAATTCCCATGACACCAATTACTCCGATTGCGGGTCTTTTTAGGTAAATTATTTAGACAGAAAATTATATTTAAACTCAAAATTTTTAATAAATAATAATAAATAATAATTAATTTAATAATTATAAGAAGAAATTGGTGTAAGTTAAAATTTAAATTCTTATTGTACGTATGTTGCATGTAAAAATTGTCTAGAATGTGTATTTCTACTTTTGACTACTCAGGTGGTGTATTTTGAGTCCAGTGCGAACGGCTGGAGAAAATTTGAGTCAAACCGAGGACGAGCAGAAACTTTATTCTAAAATTCAGCAGTTGCTAATGGACTCGGTGCTGAGACTTAAAAGCAATGAAAGCAATAAACACGCAATTTCTGCACAGCATTTGGCATCTACGACTCGAGCTTTAACTCTTGTTTTACAAAGTTTCGGCAATATTGAATCTACGTCTCGAGATCTTTCAATGGAGAGATTAGCACAAGCTGTCAGCGCAGCAATGTCTGCAAATTGTATTTATGGAAACAAACGTAAGTTTATTATGAAAACGAGATATGTTTTAAAAAAATAGGAAAAATAATTTGTTAATCAATTTTGTTAATTTAAAATGTTCTTTCTAATTTTTCTTTTAATAATTTTCTTTTACAGAGGAGTTGTTAGCACTTTTACAGTCCTTATCCTATCAGCACTTTTTGATTGAATGGACCCTTCAGACTTACTCGTCAAAAGCAGCTTAAAAAACTATGTAAATTATTTGTAAATGAATCTGTACAATATACGTTTAATTTCTATAAATACGTTTTTATTAATTTATTCATAATCACTTTCAAAATGGCTTGAAAGTCCGATTTTGTTTCATTTGTTGCAATTTCTCTTTGTCCAGTTCGAATTTCCTTCGAAGTTCCATCAAATCTAGAAATAATAGTCAATGATTTTAATTACTTGCTATTAATTTTTATCACGCTATTTTTGTTAATTATAATAAAAATTGTAAAACGCTCGAAGAGAAAAACAGATATTTATTAATAATAATGACTGAAATATTTATTAATAACTGAAATATTTAATAATAATAACTGAAATAATATTTTATTGTTAATAATAATATTTCTATGGTCTTTTCTACGAGGAAGCAAAAAACGAGAAAATTGAAATACATACTTTGCCTTTTCTCTTCTCGAATTTGGAATGGATAAAAATGTTTTAACTGCTTTTTTTTCATACTCGTTGATAATTTATCTTGTAATTTATTAATGGTGGATTCCTTTCTAGCAAGAGCGAATTCACCTCTCTTTTTTCTTCCTGTCACCGTGACCCATCCGTCTGCATCTCCTTCCTCAGCTAATTTTTGTTTTTCTAAACGCTCTGCGACTCTTTTATCATAATCGACCATAAATTGATCTATTTTGCTTTTTGTGGCTTTTTCATCGCAAATTGAATTATTATACTCTTTGCACCATTCTTTAAAAAGAAGAAAGATTAAATAAATCATTTGACAAGGAATAAAGTTTCGATGATGAATTAATAAATATTCAATAACAGGAATCAATACCATTTCCTGCAAAACTTACTTTCTAATCCAGTTAATAAAGGCCTCTTTTTGGAACTTAAAGTCAAAACAGTATCTTGAGAAAGTGACAGAGATTTCTCTAAACTCGATTCCTTTTTAAAAACAATGTATGTGAGTTTTTGAAATTTGTCATTAACTTCAAATTGAACTGATTGAATGGGACCGCAAATTTTTTCAAATGCATATTCAACTGAATCTTCTGTTGCATAGGGAGGTATATTTATTACAAATAGTGTATGTCCTTTTGGATATTTCGAATTATTTTTTACTGTATGTTCTTTCAAGAATAATTGATTCCTGTCAGAACTATTTTCTTCGTAACGAAGCCATATTGCTGAAATTAATTTGAATTTTAAACTCGATTTTCTAATAAATACTTTCTTAAATTTATATATGTGTTTAAAACTAAATATTTATCACATTATTCACTTCTTTTAGTATGTAATATACTTCATAAGAACTAAATTTTGTTAGTGATTTTGTTTTGATTATACATAAATTTGTATATTTTTTATTTGTTAATTGGTACTTTTACCTTAATACAAAAATAAAATAATTTGAGATTGATAAATTATATATAAAAAATTGTGGATAATAGTTTGGATAAATACTTGGAATATTATTTTTAATTATTTTTTTAATTATATATGTTTAAATAATATGTCTATTATTAATAATATTAATAAGAATAATTATAATATAAAATTTTGCAGGTGTTTGTAGGTTATGAAAGCATGTATAAATATACACGTGAGTATACAATTTGAACACAAGATACTATTCACTTACTTCTGAATCCTCCGACTGACTTCTCAATCATCTTACTGAAATAAATTAATAAAGACACTAACAATTAAAAGTAAAAAGAGTAATAAACAATGCACAATTATAATCAAAGCATGGGATTTTGTAAATTGACAGAGGGCGCTACCGTCAAGACGACAGTAGCGACAGCTGGCGTCCACTTAATATAACATAATCAGCTGTTATTGACAAGTAATAATACTATTTAATTCATAAAAAGAAACGTTAGTCAATAGTTGCATTTTACTTAATTTAAATACGAAAATCATACTTTTACGGGATTAAAAGTTAATCAATGCTGCATGATTCACTCAATTTTAAAAGTTTAATATTTCTTAATAAAAGTTTGACTGTGTTTTAAGGTTATTTTAAAGAACACTTGTCGAATAAATGTTTTCTTCTGTCACATTGATATGAGGTGCACCATTTTACATGGCACGTGGTAGGTAATAAGTATTTTATTAAGTAAGTAAAATAAGTTTTTAAATAAAATAATATAAAAATACCTGTAGCGGATTTTTTTAATGACAGTGTGAAAACAATTGATGATTATGGAACTACTTGTCGATTGCTCTGTATTGTTATTATGACCCAATTCATTTGTTTACGAATAAAAATAATACGTATTTTTGAAAAATTATTAAATTAATGATAATGATAAGTTAAGTTATGATAATTGAATAATTATTTAATGTTCACAGACTTTCTACGCAAGTTTAGTATGTCGAGAAGAAAAGTTACAAGAGAAAAACAATTTAACAACGTGGATTATACGCAGTTAACCGAAACCGACAATGGTTTCGTAGACTCTCAAGTGAGTAAAATAATGATTATACTTATAGTAAATAAATTAATAGTAATTAATTTATTTACTATTAATTAATTTATTAAAAGAATGTAAAATTGACTGTAAAAAATAATAAATTATTAAAAACATTTCTTTCAGTTTGTTCAGCCTCCGGTAAAAATACCTTGGAAGGCGATAATTTTAGCATCTTTACTATTTATCGGAGGAGCAGTTATGCTAGTCATGGGCAGCTTAATTGTCAGTGGTCATATAGATACTAAGGTAAAAAAAATTATCACGAAATAGATAATAATAAGAAAATATTTCACGTTATCAGTTATTTTTAAAATTCTAGATAAGTTCTTTTATAGAGAAATACCTAATTTTATGTTATTAAGAATTTAAGTTTTGCTTTCTTATAGAGGAAGCATTGTAATCGTGACGATTTTTTTTACATTCTCATCAATAATGAGAGTGTATTAAAAATGTGCGATTTTTTTTATATGCATAAATATTATTTCTATTTATCGTTTATTAAAATAGCATTATTTATAAGATTTAAACCCAAAGTTATTAGAATTATTGTTTATTTTTTATCCAAAATTAGACTAATTTAAATTAATTTTTCAGTATTCGGATCGAATGTGGCCTTTAATAATTTTAGGAGCGTTAATGTTTATACCGGGTGCTTATCATGTGAGAGTGGCTATTTTGGCCTATCGTAAAGTTCCAGGTTATTCGTTCGATGACATTCCTGAATTTGAATAGTGTTTTAAATTATATGTATATAATATTTCAAAAATATTAATTACCAAAAATGTGCAATTTTAATACTAATTTATATTAGACTTTTCTCACTATTTTACAATGTTTGAAATATCTATTTTTAGGCACAAATCGTGAATTGTAAGTAAATCGTAAAAAAAATACATTTGCATGTGTAATCATTTAATATACATAAACTATGTTTATACCTCATTGTATTACTAAAGTTTTTAGTACTTCAATGCATTATTTATAATATTCGTTGATTGTTTCAATTTTTGTTATTAATGAAGAATGATTTTTTGTTTTAATAAAGAATGATTTTTTGTTTTAATAAAGAATGATTTTTTGTTTTAATAAAGAATGAATAACTCATAAGGCAGTACTTTCTCATACGATGAGAATTTAAGTAAATCACGGAATATATCGACGTCAAAAAATGTGATACGATTTCAATTGGAAGTATCGAATTTTCCAATAACAGCACAACATTCAGATATAAAAAATAAACGTGTTTATTGTACTTTAATAAATGTATACAATTATGTGAGACTTGTTTAATATTAAAGCAAAACTATTTATCAAAATTGTGTATTTATTTACTTGAAGCATCTTTATAAACAACTTAAAATTATTTTAATTGATAAATTACATCAGCAACTGATAATAATCAATAGTTGATTCGACTGCAATAAATATTATATTCAAAGAAATTAAAATTTGTTTTAAAAATGTTTCAAAAGATACGAAAAATAACATATTAAAGCCTTCAATCGTTTATCAAATTATTACATAAATATAGTGTGTTTCTTAAAAAAAACATAAATGAACAAAACAGCAGCTATTTCTTTTAACACAAAAATGAAATTGTCAGCAATATAGCCAATTTAACAAAACATTCAACGATAGAGAAAGCTTAAATCACAGTTTCTGTAAACATTTACAATCAACTTTTCATAAATACAACTGTACATGACATTAGGAATTTTCAAAATTAAACATTATGTTCAAATCTAAAAACTAGCATAGTAATCACTTTGAATATTTTTGTGATTAGGGCATCAAAAAACTCAAAAGAAAAATATCACGAAACGTTTAGGTATTAAAGTGACCAGCTTGCAAGTATTTAACAAGACTCTGACCATTAATCTTACATATTTTACCTTGTTCCTTTTTAACTATCGTGATCGGAGGATCAAATCGCTTCTGCAGAATATCTTTTAATATTGCTTTGCTTTTATTTAAGATAATATTGCTCTTGTTTCTCCCTTCACACGGACTGTCATACAGCTGCCTATGCGTTGGTATCGTCTAGAAAATTATTAATTAATTAATATTTCAAAGATGTTAGATAATAATTTTTAAATTAATGTCTAGAAGTTTTGATTTTTTAGAAGTAATGCTTTTTTGTTGATTAATAATTACTAAATCTATCACTTGATTGTATTTAATAAAATCATTGAATACTTGAATATTATTGAGTACTTGAATATTATTGAGTTCTTGAATATTATTGAGTTCTTGAATATTATTGAGTTCTTGAATATTATTGAGTTCTTGAATATTATTGAGTTCTTAAATATTATTGAGTACTTGAATATTACTGAGTACTTGAATATTACTGAATACATAAATTCACAAGGTTCGTTAATCATTTTACTATTTATTAATCATGATTCTAATAAAAATTGTAATTTTTATGTATCTAATTTTATTTCCGAAAAGGACTTACTTCTAGAACAAAAGAGACTGATAGTTGCTTTGTTCCAATATGCGATGCTGCAAAACCAACATCGCGAAACATTTTTCGCAAATATTCAGAAACAACTAAATACATTTCCTCTTCAGACCAATCGGTGTTAATAATAATGCTCGTGACAGACTTATCCTAAAATAATGTTCCAAAATTAAATCACAGTTTCATCAAATTTTAAATTCTACAAATTTTACAATTATAGCATTTTATTATTATCATTAATGTATTATCGTACATTTTTATAATTAACGAGAGTTAATTAAATAATTGACGATTTAATTAAATAATTGACGTTTTAATTAAATAATTGACGATTTAATTAAATAATTGACAATTTAATAAATGACGATTTAATTAAATAATTGGCAATTTAATTAAATAATAGACAATCACCTGTATTATACTATAGGCACCCAGGTAAGTTGAGTACTGGTAAAATTGTCGAGCCAAATCTATATCAACCGGTACGAGTGCTTTGATCACAATACGGTAAGTAGATTCATGAAAATTTAAAAAAAACTTCATTGCTCTTTTGCAATAATTAATAACTGTATCTATATGGTTTTCGTAAATTAAAGATACCATTAGCTTGTCTGCTATTCGTGAGAGATCTGAAAACATGAATTTTTTATGTAAGTAACAAGGTCATTAATTCTTTATACAAGTAATAAGGTTATTAATTCTTAATATAAATAATGCCATTAATTCTTTATATAAATTAAAAATAAAAATATAATAATAAAAGAAAATATGAACATACAAAATTTAAAAAAAAAATAAAAAGAGCGAAGATTATAAAAAAGTAAAAAAAAAGATTATAAACATGTACAAAAATTTTAAACTTGTTTACAAATTTTTCGCTTAATATTGCAGAATGATAACAAACTCTTGTAAATCTTCTTAATCTATTAAAACATTTTCAAACACATAAAACGTGTCTTCAGAAATTTAAATATGTAGTACATTTAACGTCCTCTGATTTTTTAATTATTAATAAATTTAAATCTTCTTAAGTAGCTGTGTTTTACCAAATGACGTGAAATTTCTTATAATTCATCTTCTGATTCGATGACACTTGTAATATAAATGTTGTTACGCTTTCAATTAAATAACTAGTAAATTGAATTAGTAATCTCTGCTATTATTACTGTTATTATTACTATCATTATTAACATTATCATTCATTGATTATTCAGGGTTTCTACAAATTTTTCTTCACTAAATTCCATGATATTTCCATGATTTCCATGAGAAAGATGGAAAAATATTCATGATATTTTTTAATATATTTTTTCATTAAAAAATGGATTTTCCAATATTTTGTAAGAATTTAAATTACTCGAGTTCATTAATTTTAATTTTAAAACCATTTTATGTATTTTGAAATGCTTTTAAATATTTTGAATTATTTTCACATATTTTGAAGTATTTTTAAATATTTTGTAAAGTTGTATTTTTGTTTGTATTCTGTTTATGTTTGTATTTTTTAAAGTATTCTGAAATATTATAATACTTTCATAATATTTTAAGAATCTAATATTTTAAAATCTGTTTATACTTTATTTAATACATAAAATGCTAATATTTTTAATTACTTTGCAATATTTGGAAGCTTTTTTAAAGAATTTTGAAGTAATTTTAAGGATATTTGAATATTTTGAAATATTTTTAAGTGTTTTTAAATATTTTGAAGTATTTTAAAAGATTTTGAAGTATTGGGAAGTATTTGGAAATATTTTAAAGTAATTTGAAGTATTTTTAAATAATTTCAAAAAAATTTAAATATTTTTAAGTAATTGGAGGTATTTTAAATTAGTTTTTATCATTTTGAAATATATTAAAGAAATTTGAAGTATTTTTAAATATTTTGAAATATTTGGAAGAAATCTGAAGTATTTTAAAGTTGTTTAAAGTATTTTGAAATATTTTAAAGAAATTTGAAGTATTTTGAAATATTTTGAAGAAATCTGAAGTATTTTAAAGTTGTTTTAAGAATTTTGAAATATTTTGAAGAACTTTTAAATATTTTGAAGTATTTGGGAGTATTTTGTTGCAGTCTGAAGTATTTATAAGTAGTCTTAAGTATTTTTTTTAATATTTTGAAGTACTCTGAAATATTTTAAATACTTTTGAAATATTTTAAAAAATAATACTGTAAAATCTTTTTATACTTTATTTAATACTTAAAATACTAATATTTTAAATACTTTAAACTATTTTCAAGTATCTTTAAATAGTCTGTTATCCTTTAAAGTAGGGGAATTTAACCGGTTGTGGGCACAGTTAGCTTTTTCAGCCATAACTTTTGACCAATTTAATATTTTGCGGATATATTTATATCAATGGAAAGAT
>WNHD01000195.1:0-41730 GCA_011057455.1 Ganaspis sp. Gsp50 | reverse complement strand
TTATTAAAAAATGTTAAAGGTTGATTTTTGTGAAAAATCCATCTATAAGGAAGCAAAATTTTCATGAAATGAATAATTCTCTACTTGTTAAATATTTTGCAGTATTTGGAATAGTTTTAAGTATTTTGAAATGTTTTTAAGAAATTTGAAGACTTTTTTAATGTTTTGAATCTTTTGTATATTAAAGAAAGGATATTATTAATGTTGTTAAAACTTAATAAACAGCATAAAGTAAAGAAATTAAATTAAAAAGAAAAATAATTGTCCAAGGTATACATGAAAATTCCATGAGATTTCCATGATTCCATGTTGAATATTAAAATTCCATTAGAAACACAGATTTTCCATATCTTCCAGAGTTGTAGAAACCTTGATTCAATTAACTCCTTTTATTAATTATTTTTATGAAGTACATGCATTTAAATGCTAAAAAATTTTTTAAGAAATTGAATAATTCTTAAAACTTTCGAAGATATGTCGAATTCACAATAAATAATAAAGAATTATTTAACTAAAAATAAATAACGATTTTGAGTCATTTTAACCCATTTTTGTGGGTGAAAATAATTCTGCTTGATATAATGTGTTCGATGTTTTCCCAAAAAAGAGTTACTGTGCAGTGTTTCAAAGGATAAATAAATTCCAGATTTCATTTTGTCAATTTCAAGTTTTCTAAAAGGTCGCTTCTTGAGATGGATTTTGATCTTTTACGCTTAAAATGATCACATTTAGATTGAAACCCCAGGCACCCGGAAGCTTTTGAAGTAAGATGCTTGAAAATCAAAGTTTCAAGAAAATTGTGATTAAAGTTCTCTCCATCATGGACGTGTATCTTATCTTCAGTATAATGTTATTGGATAAAAATAGATTGATGAATAATTTCCTATAGACAATTTTCAAGTCGATTACTTTAATCCTCATTATAATAAAATTCAAGAAGTCGAAAGATCTTATAGAGACGTAGGTTAATCAATAATTACATTAAATCAATTTATTTATCATTATTTTCAATCAATTTTCATCAATTTATTTATCATTATTTTCAATCAATTTTCATCAATTTATTAATCATTATTAATCATCAATTTTCATCCATTTATTAGTGATAATTAATAATCAATTATTATTTACATTCGTACCAATATCCATATCAGATAATATTAATAAATATTCATTATAAAGGCAAAAATTACCATGAATAATTATTAAATTATTTGCGATATTTTTTAACGTAAAAAATGAGGATCCGCGTGCAATAACTGCCTCTGAACTCAAACGTACCTTTCTTGTGCAGCCAAACTTTGGATTCGTTCACGCGTAGAGTCAGTTATTGCATGCTGACCTCTAATTGAAACTGTGAAATATAGCATTAAAATAAACAAAAAATTGAATAAGTAAATAAAACATTCCGTATGTTTGTTTTTGCAGACACATTCAGCACATGCAGGATCGACTTTTAGGATGGAATGTCCCGGCAGAGCATTCGGATATGGTGCATCCACACTGGAGGGGATTTCTGGCACCTCAAAGATACTGGCACATTTGCTTAGCACTTATTTATTTTATGTTAATGGTCCTCTCTCTCGTAGGAAACGGATGCGTCGTTTGGATATTTTCAACGTAAGATATAATTAAAGTCTTACAATTAACACGTTTTTCATTCAAAATTTCAAGCAATAATGAAATTGTCAAAACGTGCGTTATATTCATTTTTTGTAATACTGTGCTCTAGAAACTCGACTTTTTACGCACTAGTGCTTAAAAAGTACTTTTAGCACACTTTTGAATTTGAATTTTAAAAATTTTAAAAAAAATTTAAAACTTTGTTTTAAATAATGTGAAAATAAAAAATACAGTAGATTCGTTTAAGCATAAAGAGAACGTGTTTTAAATGAAAGAGACAAGTTGTTTATGATAAGAAATGACAATCTAAAAGTGTTATTGGAGTCTGAGTCTTAGAAAATAAAGAGGTCAACAATTGTGGTATTATTTCGGTACTTTTTTATTTTTAGAAGAATGATTTAATATTTTATTCTCCTGGTTGAAATCTCTGAGGTTGCTAAGTATGTTTTGATAATTACTAAGTTCGTAGAAACTTTTATCATGAAGTTATAATAAAAAATAATCCACAGATCTGAAAGATAAAGAAAAATTAAAAAGATAAAGAGATAAAGGAACATTAATTACAAATATGCATCCAGAGAAAACGAACATCTATCTCAAGACGAATTATTTATTTGGGTCAACTTAAAAATTTATTTCACAGAAATAACATTTTATTTAGAAGAAATAACATCTTATTTGTGTGAAATGTTACTTATTGTATAAAATGTTACTGGTGTGAAATGTTACTTGTGTGAAATGTTACTTGTGTGAAATGTTACTTGTGTGAAATGTTACTTGTGTCAAATTTTTATTTAGAACAAACAAATATTTTATTAGTCACAAATATGTGACGCGTACTGAAGAAAGGGACCTTAGAAGGAAAACCTTGTATGTTATGTCGTTGATAGTTTTAACGCGACTGAAGTTTCCTTTTTAGTTTTCGATCATCAAAAACAGTTTTTCTCGAAGAGTTTCTTTCTACACGTTCAAGACAAGCTGTTTCTGGTAGCTGGTAATTGAAAAGGAAGCCTAAATCACTTTAAAATTACCAGCAAACATAACCTTAAATTTTGTCCTTCTAAGGTCCCCTTCTTCAAAGGGAGCCACACAAATTTTTATTTGATTCGACTAAGAAAGATGTCTACAAAAAGAGAAGAGATTGTCCAAAAAGAGAAGAATATGAAAACCATATTTTCAAACAAACTTTCAAACATTTCGATGACAAATTATTGTAGCCTGATTTTTTAATTGACATAAATAGGTCATCAGCAACCTCCGACATTCAAAGCTCTTATTTTTAGAGAAGTGATTAAATAATTAATTTTACAGGTCGAAATCCCTCAAGTCGCCGTCAAACATGTTTATAATTAATCTTGCTCTATTCGACTTAATGATGATGCTAGAAATGCCTTTGCTCATTGCAAATAGTTTCATGGAGCGAATGCTAGGCTGGCAATTGGGCTGTGATATTTATGGCGCTCTGGGTAGTGTTTCCGGAATAGGTCAAGCTATCACCAATGCAGCTATCGCCTTCGATCGCTACAGGTATAAATATATTACAAATCTCTAATCATTTATAAAATTGTCTGCACTAAATTAATCAAAATTTGTCTATTTCAAATTTCTCTGATTTAAATTTAAAACCATCTCTTTCTAATTTCGACTACAAATTTGAAGTCATTTCAAGGAATAAACGAGTTTTGTGCCTTATTTTTGTAGAACTATTTCGTGTCCCATTGACGGTAGACTGAATGGAAAGCAAGCAACAGTTATCATAATACTCACGTGGTTTTGGGCGCTGCCATTTACTATTCTGCCATGGATTCGTGTTTGGGGTCGATACGTCCCAGGTACTTTTCTTTTTATAATGAAAGTGAAGTAACGATTTTTTGCGTACATTTCTCTTTCCTTTTTAAATTACCTTTTGTATCAATTTTCTTTTTTTTTTAATTTTGCAGCTAGAATTTAAAAAAAAGGATTTTAATACTAGATTCAAATTTTCACACAATTTTTTATGTCGCTTTTTTGTGTACTTCTTTTGTTAACTTCTTTTGTTATTTCTTTTGAAAACTTCTTTTGTTATTTCTTTTGTTAACTTTTTCCTATTTTTTCATTTTTTGTCATACATTTAGAATCAGTAAATAAACGACATGAAAAAGTTGTATTTAGCTTTTTCAATTCTATTTTAAGCAAAAGTAGTTTTTTAGAAATAAATAAATAATCATTTTGGTTTATCGAATAATCGCATACTATGTAATGAAAACTGAGTATAATTCATTTCGAAATTCAAAGGAACGTTTTTTGCGATTGCAGAGGGCTTTTTAACAACCTGCAGTTTCGACTTTCTGACAGATGATGACGACACAAAAGTATTCGTTGCGAGTATTTTTTGCTGGTCCTACGTTTTCCCCATGGCACTCATTGTCTATTTTTATTCTCAATTAATGAAATCTGTTCGCCATCATGAAAAAATGTTGCGTGATCAGGTGCGTTTTCACCCAAACCTTCATTTATTATACAAATTAAAATTTCTTCTTTCCATAATTTATAATTCGAAATTTTCGTAAATGATCATTTATTTATGATCAAAGTACTTAACTAATATTTTTAAATTTGTTATTTAATCAACAATTTTTTATAGAATAAAAAATGATTTACTCTCCAAATGCTTTCAAAAAAAGAAAAAAAAAGAATTTCTTTAAAAGGAAGTTAAGATTTCAAAAGAATTGAAACTATTCTTTATTAAAAAGTTTTATTCTTTTTTTTACATTCTCATTTTTGCTTTGTTTGTTTTTGTTTGGTTTTGAGTGTTTTTGTTTTTGATTGTTTTTGATTGTTTTTATTTTTGATTGTTTTTGTCTGTTTTTGTTTGTTTTTGTCTGTTTTTGTTTGTTTTTGTTTGTTTTTATCAAGTTACCAATTTTGTAAACCAATTTCATTGCAATTAAAAATATTGATGATTTCATTGCAACATAATTATTTCAATTAAAGGCTAAAAAAATGAACGTCAAGTCGCTCGTGTCTAATCAAGACAAGGAAAGAAGCGTTGAGATGAGAATCGCTAAAGTTGCTTTCACAATATTTTTCCTATTTGTTTGCGCCTGGACGCCATATGCTGTTGTTGCTTTGACTGGAGCTTTTGGAAATCGGTGAAAAATATTTTATATCTCTGTTTTTCAATACTTTTCTCCGCAGTAATTTAATATGATATATTGTCAATTTTTTGTTAAAACCCTAATCAACAATTTTTCAATATTTACAGAGAAACGTTAACGCCTTTCTCAACAATGATACCAGCGGTATTCGCAAAAACTGTTTCCTGCATTGATCCCTGGGTTTATGCGATTAATCATCCAAGGTAACGTAAACTTTTGAAAAATTGTCCAAAAAGGGGCCGTTCATATACCACGTGGACAATTTTTTCATTGATTTTGACCCCCTCGCCCCCCATTGTGGACACAAAAATACATTGAATCGTGGACATTTTTAAACTTTTTGCAACCCCCCCGCCCCCCCTAAAGTGTCCACGTGGTATATGAACGGCCCCAAATCAAAAATAGTTTCACAAAATTTTATTTTACTAACCAACTGCATTTTCTTTTGTTAAATAAAATTTGTAACATTGCATTGCATGTTTTTCCTGTGCACAAATTTCGATTGTATTTATTAACATTTAATCAACGTGAAAACTGGTAATAATCAAATATTAATTTTGATGAATAATAAATGCAAAATCTCCAGGAATGAAGGGATTAAATAAATAAATAAATAATAATAATAAATAATAGTAATAAATAATAGTAATAAAATAATAATAATTGGGAAATAAAAATATTATCAAATAATGAATATCAAATTGTAAATGTCGAATAAGAAATGCGAAACAAATATTGAATAATAAATACGAAACAATAAATATCGAATAATAAATACGAAACATAAAGAAATAAATATCAAACAATAAATATAAAAAAAATTATAAAAATAAAAAAATAATGATTTTTTGTATAGAGACAAATAATGTGCATAAAATGACAAATATAATTGACCTTGACCCACATATTACAAAATTATTGCATTTTATAATTTAGATATCGATTGGAGTTACAAAAACGTTGCAAGTGGATGGGAATTCGTGAAGCAGAACCGACAATAGATAGTTCATCGGCAACCACAGAAAGAATGAGAGCTGACGAAGCATAAATAAATGCTTTTAAATTTAACTACTGTCGACGTAACAGATATCGAAGAATCAGTCAGAGGTGAAAGTGCATTCTGCTTTATCGGCCACCACAAATTGAACACCGAGCTTTCACCACCTGATTCTAACATTACGTTACCCAAGCTTCGATTCAAATCCAATCGTCCTATAATTGAACTTGTAATCTAAACCTTTAATCTAAGTCTGTTGGAAAGTACTATCAGAAGTGTCATTAACTATTTTATTGATATTTGTAACAAGTCATTAATTAAATTGTTAATATTCTTTTCCTTTTCGCTATATTTACCTTTTACCAAAAATGAAAAAATAAAATAAAATAAAGAATAAGTATAAGGAAATAAGTAAAGAAATAGGTAAAGAAATAAGTAAAGAAATATGTAAATAATAAGTAAATAATAAGTAAATAATAAGTAAATAATAAGTAGAAATATATTTAAGAAAATAAATAAAAAATCTCCAAATATAATTGAAAACTAAATAAATAAATAAATAATAAATGAAAACAAATTTGTGTATAATAAATAAAAAAGCAATGAAAATGAGCAGAGTTAAATAAATTTTGCAAATTTTTGGTTTCACTATTTCGTTCTCAGAAATAATTTTTTGAATGTTTGAAATATAATTGTTTGAGAGAATTTCTTTGCTTTTATTTTTACGTATCGAAATTGATTCTAAGGTTTGAAAATAGTTTCTTAATGACAATTTTTAATTTAACCATGTGTTTATTGATTTTTGAACATACAGGATTCTAGCAAGTGATTCAAGTCTGGCGTCTCTTTCAGTAGTATGCTGCCACCTTTGGTCAGACACGACAGTCTGTACGTAGAATGCTTTTACTACTGAATGGTTAAGGGAATATCCTATTCTAATTGATATCTTCCTGACACTGAAATTCTATTCAAATTATTATTGAACGAGAAATAAATTTTCTAGTATTAAATTAAAAAAAATCCTCAGTATAAAAAAAAATTATAAAAAATTAAATACGAAAAAAAATTCTCTAGCATTAATCAAGAAAATAAAATACTTGAATAATAAAAAAAATCTCATGGTAAATAAGATTGTCTCGTTATTGAGCGAGACAAAATTCTCTAGTTCTAAATGAAATCTCGACTATTGATTAATAAAAACTAAAAAAAGGAAAATTATAATTCCCATTGTTGCAAATCAATAATTATTTGCAGTAAATTTTTAATTTATTTACTAATTATTGATACTGCAATTATTAATTGTAAATAAATAATTACTTTATTATAAATAAAAATTGTATAAATAAATAAATAATTGCATAAATAAAATTTTTATAAATAATTATTCTATTTTGCAAAGAAGGTTTAGATTATATTTAAAAAAAATCTGTCACGTGCAGATGCTTTTTGTAACTTAAAAAATTTTGGGTCCCTTTTTTAAAAAATCATTAATTTGACATTTTTGTAACAAAAATACTAATGATGACGATTTAAACGAATTGATGGTTATCGATTGCTGATAATCTTTTATTATTATTAAAAATTATTACTAAACTTGAATGTGAATTGGCCGAAACAAATTGAAAAGTAAGTATAATATACTTCAAATTGTAGGTTTCTAATTAAAACTATCTGAGCAAAAATCACGAGGCTGTTTTTTCAAAAAAATCGTTGTTTCTGCGAAACCATAAATTGCCTGAATTCCGTGGTTAATCGCAATACGAATCGGTTAATCGCGACGAGCGTGCACTCCTTGTTTAATCGGTTGCCGTGCATCAGCAAGGGCAATTATATCTACATCATTTGACTAGAATGTAACTAGTTTCATTCTCCATGAACTCGAGAAAGAATTATTTGCAGCAATGATCAAGAATTTCCACTTGCAGCAAAAGCTCACTCGCCACAATTTTAGAAATAAATAAAATTATTAGTGCATAATTCAGAAAATTAACCAAGTTTCCATTAGTACCATTAGTCCATTAGTTAACATATAACAATGTTAACATTGTTAACATATAACATGTTTCTTTTGAACCCAATTTCAAAATC
The DNA here is from genome assembly GCA_011057455.1 of Ganaspis sp. Gsp50. NCBI lineage: Eukaryota > Metazoa > Arthropoda > Insecta > Hymenoptera > Figitidae > Ganaspis > Ganaspis sp. Gsp50. The sequence goes on along the minus strand of WNHD01000195.1, from coordinate 33,885 downwards.
ATTAAATGCACATGGATTTCAAAATTAATCAATAATTTAGTTTGAAATTATTCAATTAAAAAAAGTTTCAGAATTACTCAATTTCAAACAACTTCAAAATTATTCAATTAAAAAATGTATCAGAGTTATTCAATTAAAAAAAGTACGACAATTAATCAATTCAAAAAAGTGTCAATTCAATTTCAAAAAACTTTCAGAATCATTAAATTACAAAGAAATTAAAAAATTTTCAGTAAGAGAAAATTAAAAATTATTAAAATCGGAGAAAAATGAAAATGATTGAATTCAGAAGGTATGAAAATATTTTAATACTAATTACTATATTTTTTGTTCACATTTTTTATTACAGACTTTTAATTTCAAGAGTGAATTCTTGTCATCTTTGCTACTTAGCTGCTATGAATGATCATCAAATATTTACAAGCCTTTACATGTTACACACATGTGTTGAATCTAGGTAATTAAAACATGCTAAATAATTAAAGGATTAATTAATGAGTCTTCAGCTTTGAATGCAACATTATTATAACAATAATTAACACGATTATTCCAGCACATTACGTCAATTAAAATAATTGGATCAAAATTTCTATAGAAGTCCATTTCTACTTCTAATAGAAGTTTGCAATTTTATCCAACTCATCTGATTATCTTTTATCAATTGATAATAAAATTAAGAATAATCTCTTTTATCTCTCTATTACTATTTCAGTACGAATCGTACTTTATCATAATTACGAAGAAATCATTCGCGTCTTAATAAAATAACAGTCCTTGATGCAAAAAATTCGTTCCATATATTAGCTTAAGAAAACATTTACACATCTACAGCTTTTTTTACATTCTCATCATTAATGAGAGGGTATTTTTTTTAAAGGCAATATCACTTGTTCGGAGAAGTTCTTTAATTCGATAAAATTTAAAATTCCATTAAAGTCTGTCTGAAAGTTGACGTTAATTGAAAATTAAATTACCAAGTATTTTATTTTCGAAGTGTAGAACAGGTGAGAAAATGATAAAATGAGGTTAAGCGAATTCTACTTGATCGTCCAGACGATTGGCTCCGGAAACGGAATCGTTCCCAGCGTGTGAGTATCCTAATCCATCACGGAAGACAACGCGATAACGAGTCTGATATCACAGAGAAACTACTGTCCATTTTATCAAACTATGCGCGAACCCAGTGTATACATCCCGAAGAGAAATTAAGCTTTGACCACCTCAACTCTTGAGCATAATGGCAATAGATGTTCTGTCATATCCTAATATGCAGTTACTACCTCATTTGTTTCTCTACGCAAATAGCTTATCGCAATTTCTGACAGTATTCCCATCAGTGATTTTGACACAACTGACAGTACAAATTTCTCACTGGATACCTCTTCTCCTGTCTCGCAAACTTTTACTTGTCCAATTCTCACTTTTGACAATCTCCGATTAGAACTAATCGTACAATTTCCATGAAACTTCTTATAAATATTCCAATAAGCCTTCAAAGAGATTATTTGAATACGTTTTCAAAACAATTATTTGAATACGTTTTCAGAAAGATTATATAAATAGTTTTCCTAAAAATTACCTTTCAGAATAAGTCACAAAATTGTTAAAATTTCTATTTGAATAATCATCAAATCAAACTGAAGGTTTTCAAAATTTGCTAGACTATAAATATTGATTTATAATGAATAGAAAATTATTTACACTTTTATATTTGTGAAAATATGTCCATAATTTTATCTTTTGTCTCTAATTTACGATGATAGTCTTTTTCTGGAGAGAGTAGAAGCTCAAAGAAAATTAATTCAGTTTCTAATCGCTATTTGCATGTTGACGTAGCTGAGGTTGAAAGAAAAATAACTTGCGTTGGGAGTCGAGCCGGCTTTTATATCTCATAGTAGCGGAAACGTGAGCGAATAGAATTCGGTGAGCGCCCCACCCATGCGAATGAGAGTGGAGGTTACGCCCACCTACCGCACTAGTCAGCCAGTCAGTTTCGTTTAGTTGCGCGCGCATCGAATCGTACTCGCTCACTCCCTGCCAGAGGATATAAAAGTCAGCTCAATTCTCACTGCCAGTCATATTCTCTTCAGCAAGAGATGTGCTAAGATATAAACATTTTTTCCTAAAAATTAAACAAATGCATACGAAAAAATACTTGATAACATATAACTATATATTCTTTAGTACATAAGTGGATAAATTGTCATAAATAGAAGTATTTTGTAATTAAATTGTGGAATAACTTAAATTTATTTCTAAACTAAAATAAATATTATCAAACGTCTCAAGTATATTTAATCAACCCGATCATCACTATTGAGTAAATTACTATCGCACTGTACAAAGCACTTTATAAAAATTTTTTTAAGCGTACGAGACTTTAAATATATTTTACTTTACGGTAAATATTTTTAACGTACGTTACATTAAATCTAATATTTCACGACTCTTGAATTGTAGAGTTGTATTATTTTTATTTATTTATTATTTTATTGCATTAACTTTAAAACATAAGAAAAATGTTATTGATCATATAACTATTTTTTAACTCTAAATAAAAGTGTCAATGCACCATGTAATCTTTTGTTAAGACTGCATGTGACCTCGGATAAATGCTCTGTCGGCTGTCAAAAGCAAATGATAGTAAATTCCATTGAATACATTTGATAAATTGTGAATATAATTTAAGTGAACTAATAGCTTTTGGATTTATTGTTTAATGCTGCTCTTTACCCCGATGCGCACCGCGGTCAAATTAATTTTCAATAATTCTGAATTTTAGTCTAGTTTAGAATAATAACAATTAGAATAATGGAATTTAGTTATTCATGCTCATTATTTTTTTATTAAAGTAAAAGTAGTTGATGTTATCAAAATTAACTGTAATCTATTAGAATAATAATTTAGCAATAAAATATTGCTTAAAGATTTATTTAATTATTATTAACTAATTGCTAAAAAAAAATTTCAAAAGTCAGAAAACGTACATTTTTAACATCTTCTCATTATTGATGTAAAAATAAATAATGAAAATAGAAATTGCTTAGCAGTATAGAAAGTGGTTTTACTTTATTAACCTCTATGCCAGCGTTTAGCAAATCTATCATAAATTTAGGTTTTCCGTCAGTCTGGCGATAATAATAGTTCCGTAATTATGATAATAGTTTATAATTTAGTTAAGTTAAATTAAGTTTAATTTTAATTCAGAGGAAATATGTAAAATTTTTGGATTCCTTCCAGCAGTAACTAAAGAATAAAGCAAAGCTTTTTGTGGTTATTTTATGGAGAAATGGCATTCCTTTGGTTGGAAGCTTTAAAACCTTGTCTTGTAAAATGGGATTGTAAAATTTTCATTTAAAATAATTCATTAAAGTTTGCTTTACAATTTTCAGCTTGCAGGATTCTCTTTTAGAAAGTAGAGTAATGCTTCCAATGCAGAAGAACAAAAGTTATTGTATTCGTCCCGTAGGGAATTCTCATTTTGAAAGAATCTGTACAACACCTACACTTGCTAGCCGCGTACAATTGACCCTCTCCCATTTCAATGAACTTGCTCGAAGACTATTTTTAATTCGCCAGGCCCTGAGGAGAAAGAGTTCCTTTGAAGTAAGAGTAGACAGCTAATCAAGGTTTTCTCAGTTTCCTGATGCGCATCGGCTTTTTCTGCTCTCTGCACAAAACTTTGATTGTACAAAATTCAGATGCTGGAAAACTTGCATTGATAGAAAAAAGCCAGAAAATCCACGCAGGTTAAAATTATCACCTGACCCGCAAATTTTTAATATATTCATCCGTTTATAATTTTCATTGGTATATAATTTCCATATCATTTTTACCGTCATATCATTTTCAGAAACATCAATTCTTATTATTTATTTCGTGCAGCGTTATTTTTAGTTTCAAAAAACTAGAATTAAAATAAGATTCACAATTAATTTTACCAGATTTATAATTAGTTTTATAATAAGATACACGTGAAGATTTCTATGGAAATTTATAATAAGATTTGTAAGAATATTAATAATGAGATTTAAAATAAGATTTGAGAGATTTTATAATAAGATTTTCATGGATGCAATGTTACAAAATAGATTTTTGTTTCTTTAAAGAATTTGTAGATTGACAATCTCAGAATTGAAATTTGAAAAGAGTATATAAATTAACAAAATAGTAAACGAAAGAAAAAAGGTTTTTAAAAATATTTAAAACATGTAAAATGCTCGAGTGGGAATTACGTTAACTTGAAAGATTGGCCCAAATACGTAAAAGTTTTAGAAATATGTGAAAACCAAACTCTCCAGAGTGAATTCGTCAAATTGACAGCGAAATAGATCTTTTTTCAATTTAGTTGAAATGATCCCATTGATCAAAGTCCTTGCCCATCTGTGCACTGCGTTAATTCTAGAAAATCAATATCTTTTACAAACTTTCAGAAGAAAGCTAATCAGAATTATATTTATTGTAGCAATTAACTCTAGCTTCTCGAGATTACGAAAGCAGAAATCTTAATAAATTCTCGAGGATTTGTTACGTTTAACAGGGAGATTAAAATCACAAGGTGTTAATTTAAATCTCCACGGCATTAGAGTTTCTTTAATGGCATTAGAGTCTTTTTTCAAGTTGTTAGCTTTTTTATTGTCATTAGAGTTTATTAATGTCATTAGAGTTTTTTAATGTCATTATATTTTTTAATCTCATTAGAGTTTTATAATGTCATTATACTTTTTAATCTCATTGGAGTTTTCTTAAGTCATCAGAGTTTTTTAATGTCATCGTTGTCTTTTAATGTCACTAGAGTGTTTCTTAATCCAAATTTTCAATACATTTTTCTTAAAAAAGTCACTTTTCTCTAATCTAATTAGAATTCTTCCAGTAGCATTAGAACTTTCCAAAAAAACAGTGTAAAATTACAAAAAGCGTTTAGTAAAAGAAAGCACTGCAGATTTGATTCAATCGAATAAAAAGATTCTGAAGTTTCTTAAATCATTTCAAGACCTTTCCGATAAAATTGAATAATGAGATTCAAATTTCCGGTACGTAAGTTGATTCACGAAGTGGATGGAAAAGTTTCTATAAATTGTTAGTAATGGGATTGTCAACGTGTCCATAACAAGCTCTGAATCGGAAATTAAGAAATCTACTTTAATTTCTAACATGTTCGATATTAACTCCACATATTTCTGGTAAAGTCCTTATTTTCATAATATACAACATCAAACCCTTGTATTTTCTTTTAGCTTCAGGATAAGCAAAATGTGTTGCTTTACACAAAACTTGAACACATAATTACAGCATCCTGATTAAATCTCTTCCATCAATTAATTTTGCTTTCACGTAGAGAAAAATTTGCTTTTAGTTTGGTAATTATTGACTTTAAATCTGAATAAAAAAAGTTGGTACTAACAACCAAGTAAATAATTACTATTTTGTTGGGTTAATTTTACTAAGTAGTTTGTTCGACTTACTAATTATTTGGTTAACATTACCAAGTAGTTGGTAAACTTTACTAAATCTCTTGTTAAATTTGCTAAGTCGTTAGTTATTTTTACTGAGTAGTTTGCTTACCTTTCCACTAGTTTGTCAATTTTACTAAATAGATGGCTAAATTTACCAAGTGGTTGGTTAACTTTACTAAATGTCTTGTTAAATTTGCTTTGTAGTTAGTTAATTTTACTAAGTAGTTGGTAAACCTTACTAAGTAGTTGACATAGTTTACTAAATAGTTGGTTAAATTTACCAAGTAGTTGGTTAACTTTACTAAATCACTTGCTAAATTTGCTAAGTTGTTAGTCATTTTTACTGACAATGAGTTGTTTCCTTGCCTTCTTAATAGTTGGTTAATTTTACTAAATAGTTCTTTAAATTTACCAAGTAGTTGGTTATCTTTACCAGGTAGTTGGTTAACTTTATCAAGTAGATGGTGAACTTTGCCAAGTAGTAGGTTAACTTTACTAAATGTCTTGTTAGATTCGATAAACAGTTAGTTAATTTTACTAAGTACTTTGCTTGCCTTTCCAATAGTTGGTTAATTTTACTGAACAGTTGGTAAACTTTACATAAGTAGCTCGTTAATTTCACGAAGTAGCTAGCTAGCTTTACCAAGCAGTTGGTTCACTATACCAAGTTGTTAGTTAACTTTATTAAATAGTTGGTAAACGTTACTAGGTAGTTGGTAAACGTTACTAAGTAGTTGGTAAACGTTACTAGGTAGTTGGTAAACGTTACTAGGTAGTTGGTAAACGTTACTAGGTAGTTGGTAAACTTTACTAAGCAGTTGGAAAACTTTACTAAATAGTTGGTAGACTTTACTAAGTAGTTTCTAAACTTGACTAGTTTTGTTGCCCTAATTAACAGTACAGTTTCTTCTTGATCAAAAAACAAGAATTGTTTTAGTTTACAATCCTAAACTGAAATTCAACGATTGTCTCCGGAAAATATGAAACGGTTTTATGAATCTAATAATAAAATTTGATGCGATGCATAATGTGCTCCATAACTTGGAAAGAAAATTTCGATGATACTCAGTTTAAGACATGCGAACTTTCAAAGACGTTGCTAGGAGTCTAAGCCCTCTCTCGACTTAAGCTTGTTTCACGACTCTAGTTCTATGAAACTATATTCTCTAAAGGGTTGTTAAAGCGGAAGGTTGTCGAGTCAGGGTCAATACTTTTACATTTAGTCGTTGTGAACGTCCTTACTTCAGTGGACTGAAATACTATTATAAAGTGAGCTTAAATGCGTTGCCATAGAGACTATGAGGAAACGCTCTTGGTGTGTACAAGGCTTCAGTGCACGTCATTTCCTTCCCCCCACCATCTCAACTTGTGCGACACGTCTCGCACTTAACTGTCCGGAAGTAAGTGAGATCGAGATTTTCATGGATTCGCGTGAAATTGAAATCCGCCTGCGGAGGTTCGGTTGCCAGCCAAGGTAGAGGGGTTAACGGAGGCAATGCACAAGTGGAAAAAGCGCCGAGGATCTCGGATCCTAGATATTGTACGCAGAAGAGGCTGCAAACAAAAATGGAACAATGACGTCAGAAAAACTTTCCTGCCGAGAGAATAGTTTCCATCTCCGATGGGAATAGCGCATGGAATTAGTCGATTTCTCTGCAGCAAGTTTCAACACGTTAATAAACACTAACTCGGCTTATAAATTGTATATCAATTGTGTATTTTACGCTTTTTTAAACAAGTTAATAAAGCAGCGTTTTGTGTTTTTTCTGTCTATTTTGCTTTCTCGGAAGAGAAAAAAAAACAGGCAGAGGAGATTTTTTTTGTTTTATCCACAAAATTTTGCCTTATTATCTCAGAGTTTGATTTATTAATTTATTCATTTAGGGATTTAATTTTATGATTAGAGTAAAGAGGAATAAAAGACTGTTGAAGCGCACGTGAAATGGTCCTTTTGGTGTTATCATTCACAGCCACAAAGTAATACAAATATCACTTTTGAAATTACACAAAGTTTTAACCCATGCAAATTCTAATTTGTCTACATTTCATTCTAGACAATGTTTACTCAGTTTTAATTTTAGTTAATAACGTGGTGAAGTCTGCACAAATTTGTTAACATTTTAGTTATTTAGTGTGAATTTCATAAAATTAAATTTCCAATCGAAATGAATTTCAATCAAACTAAACATATTTGGCATATGTAACTGAATAAATAGTAATATATGTAATATGTAGTATGTAAATAGTAATATATGTAATTCATACCTTCTTTGTGCTTGAATTTTGTTTAAAGTGGTCCGAATTGTGAATCTATATTTATCTATCTATATCTATTTATTATTTTCCTTGAATCTTTTATCTATATTAATTGTAAATTTAGACCAGTCATGTGATAAGATTTAATTAACTCAACTTTCAATGACCCTCAGTTTATTGATCTTTCGAAATTAACCTTTCGAAAATGCCCTCAAAGTATTGTGGATAAATGCGAAAAAATCAGGCTACACGAAAATCGCTTGAATCGAAAAACGAATGAGAACTTTTAAAGAATTTGGACCAAATTTTTTATGTTCTGTATGACTAACGAGGGTTGAAGGTACTTGAAATTAGAATACTTTACTTTCTGTAAAGAAACGCTTATTCTGTAAAGAAATGCTTATTCTGTAAAAAAATAATATAAATATCCTGATTTGATTAAAAATGTGGATTAAAATTTCAATCATGCAGTGTGTTAACTGTTTATACTGCAGAATTCGCAAATGTAGTTTTAAAATGAAGTGAAAATTTAGATTCCATATGAGGATTCATTAATTGCGACTGACTTTTTGTGAAACGAACAGAATGCATATCAATGAAGGAGATCTTTTTTAATTAATCTGGATTTTCATTTGAAGAACGTTTTCCAGTGGACGTTTAACATTTCAAAAGTGACGGCAGCTTTTATGTGAAAATGAAAAGAATTTTTCGGTTACTAAAACGCCACTGATACCATCGCTTTGTTGAAACCTTTCAAGCATTGTAACCTTTCATCAGACTATTTCGCAAAGAAAGTCACGAGTGCAGAAAACAGCTTTTTTGTCTTTCCAGTGCACTTCAGTCGAACTTTCAGAGTTTTAACTCTCTAATTTTCTCTCCATCACATTCATTTTTTTCACACTTTGCATTTGACATATAAAGAGCATTGAATTCAGAAGCCTCTGTCCTCTATCATTATATTTACTCGGAATAAAGAAGAGATCCAAGGAAACTGAGAGATTCGCTCAGCTAAAATTTTGTGATTTCCAAACTTATTTGTAAAGAGCGCTAAACTTTCTGAAAGGCTCCATAAAGTCGTGTTTGAAAAACAAAATTTCCTCGAGAACCATAAATTTCTCTTTTTCTAGAGAAAGAGTTAAATTCACAGACTCTTGAATAAATTAAACTTTAATCCATTAAACAATTAATGGATTTTGAACATTGATTGTTTTGTTATGTGATAATAATTTGCAACAATCACCTTTAAAGGAATCTAATTTCAATTTTTGTAGTAATCGAAAAACGAAACAAAGCAAAAAAACTACCCATATGGAATAATTTTCAGTTTGATTACTATTATTTTTAAATTAATTGCATATTGCAAACTGTAACTTCTTTTTAGCTTCACTAAACCTGTTCCTCTTAAAAAAAAGCTTTTACATTGACACACGAATTTGATTGTCCCGAAGTTCAGAATTATTATTCTTACATTGGGTTGTAATTTTTGTGCCATTGAATATATGTAAGTTGCTTTTTTGCTAACTACCCTATTCGAGTACACCTTTCTTTTTTAATTTAGAACCCATCTTAAATGTCCTCTTGTAATGTAAGCTAAAAACTACGAACTTTAACTTAAATTCATGCAGCCAATTTGTTCATAATTACACTAAAGTTAAGAAGGAGAATAATTTACTATGAATGGAAACTTGAAAAATTAACGCACACTTTTGTAAAAGAAAAAAAATGCACATTTACTGAGCTTTCACGCTAATTTTCTTCTAGCACACCCTATAGTCAGAACGGAAAGTGGAGCATGCGCAAGTATTGTGCACGATAGGGGATGCTTCATATTCAGTTAAGCCCCGGCATCATAAGGGGTGGTACGCGTTCCAATTCCTTCTTAAAAGCGTGATTTCAAGCCGGCACTTTTTTAAACATTCTATAGTTGCGGATTTTCCAATTACGACAGGAAAATCATCGAAAGTGCAATTAGTTCAAGTGTGCAATAATTGTTATGTGCAATAATAGAGAGATATATATCAAAACCCTATGAAAACGAATCATATCCCGATTTCTCATATATAATTTTACTTCGAGTACAACGCCTACACTTTTGTGTTGCTTCGATAAATCAAAGTTTATCAATGTTAGTGACTGAAGAAGTTAGAGAAATGTTTATAGCTGTAGTTTTAAAACTGTAACGGATTTTTTATCAACAGAAAAGGTAATATTTACTTTCGTAATTGCAACAAATTGCACAGTTTGCATTTGTCTTGGCTTTATTTTCACATTTTTTTGCACATTTGAACTAAGATGTTTTGTAACTAATATATTTTTCGACTACGATGTTTTTAACTAATATAGTTTTTGACTCAGATGTTTTTAACTAATATATTTTTCGACTAAAATGTTTTTAACTAATATATTTTTTGACTGAGATGTTTTTAACAAATATATTTTTCGACTAAGATGATTTTAACTAATATATTTTTTGATTAAGATGCTTTTAATTAATATATTTGTTAACTAAAATATTTCTAACATCAAAAGTTTAATTAATATATTGTTTAACAATATACTTTTAAACTGATCTTTATTTAAACTAATAGGTCGTTCAACTAACATTTTCTTAACTAATTTGTATTTTGTCGAGCTCTTCTGTAAACATAAACAATTAGAGAAACTTAAATTAAACAATTGATTACCTACTCAAAGAATTAAATTATTATCTTCCGCTCAACTTTTTTATCATTCTCTAGTTTTACACCTTTGACTGATAATTATTCAAACATTTCTTATTGGATTTTAATGTCTTTTATTAAAGTTTATCATCATATATTGACTTTTATCTTCTTCTGTATTTTATCATCTGCAACTAGAGTTTATGTTCTTTAACTAAAATCTATATATTCTTTAACTGTAGTTTGCAATCATTAACTGAACTTTATAATCTTTAACAGAATTTTATAATATTTAACTGGGTTTTATAATCTTCAACTGAATCTTATAATCTTTAACTGAATTTTACAATCTTTAACTAAATTTTACAATCTTTAACTGAATTTTACAATCTTTAACTAAATTTTACAATCTTTAACTGAATTTTACAATCTTTAACTGAATTTTACAATCTTTAACTAAATTTTACAATCTTTAACTTAATTTTAAAATCTTCAACTGAATTTTATAATCATTAACCGAATTTGATTATTTTTAACTAAATTTTACAATCTTCCAATCATGTTCTAACATTTTATTGGTTTTTATCATCTTTTAATCTATAAGAAAATTTAAAATTATTTTTAAAACAAAAGTTTAAACGAAAATGTATAAAAAAATATGAAGTCTATCTTTTTGTGGATTAATACCAAAATAAATACTCAGTAAACCCAGGAATATTAACATCTGATCAAATCAGTGATATATTAATTATAGTACTACAGTTTTTATTTTAAATGAAAAATGAAATTGAATTTCATGAAATTGAATATGTTCCAATAATACAATTGTTATATCTTTTTTTCTAACTATAATAATAAAAAAACTCATTTCTAGTTTCATACCATCAGTCGCCATTATTTCTTTAATTCATAAGTTTTGAAAGATTTGAATTTTTAAATGCCAGAGTTACTGATAAATGAATCTAGCTAGTGACAGATTAATTCACTCATTCATAAATTTTCAGCATGATAAAATACGGGAACTTTGGAATGAGTGTGAATAATTAAGGTTCCGGAGAATGGTTTAATAATAAATATTTCCTCTCATTAGGAAATCAACTAGAAGTGAAGATGATTAGAGGATCACTTTACTCTCGATAGAATAATGAAAAAGAAAGAGAAAAACGTTCATACTGTTTTCACAGAGGTTCAACAACCTCTTCTCTATTCACCTATATCTTCAAGTATATAGACATGACTCTACACAATTTCTCCAACTATTTATGTCACTATTGATTAGCGTTATTCAAAGCAATAACTTTCTTTAATTTTTCACTTTTAATTACCTTCCAAGAAGTCATTTGCAAAATTGTCACTTTCTCATTCACGATACACTCTTTGAAAAAACTTTCATATTCTCTAGTCAACTTTCAGTGACTTTCAATTTTTTATTAAATTCGCTTGGACTTAAACATTTATCTCTTTAATGGAACTTTTAAAAATTCTACTAATTTTCCGAAAAAACGTCATTATTTATGCAAATATTAGAATTAGTATTATATTAATATTGTAATTTATTATATTACTTTTTATTTGAAATTTATTTTATTTTTGCTTTTTATTTGATTTTATTTATTTCAATATAATCTCTATAATCACAATTAAATGAAAATTGTATTTAATTAAAATATTTTAAATAGCGTGAATTGTTGACTTGATTTTGATGATTGATTTAAAATTGTATTTTATTTTGCTACGCTATCTGGACGTTTAAACGCATTAATTCGTTTACATTTTTCTGGGCATACGTAGCATATTTCCGCATTTAAGCGTTTGAAGCTAAAAATAACGCATCGTTTTATCTGCACGTGAAAATTCTGTCAGACTTTTAAAATTTGCTTTAAAATCTAGACGATAGAGGGAAAATAATAAAATTCTTTACACAAGCAAACGAGTACGTTAACATACACGATTCTTTATCATTCAAGCATTAAATTGCGTTTTTAGAATATTTTCAAAGTTTCGCTCGATTAGTGTTCGTCCTGTTAATAACAAATGTGCTTAACAGGCAATTTAACAAATGAATAAGCTGGAAACAACGGTATAATCTCTGGAGGAATAGGTTAGTTTGCGCTACAGAGTTGCTCATTGCAATGTGGGATTTCGAAGCGGTTACATGGATTAAGGACGCGTACAATGTGTAATCTTCCTATTATAAAAATCCAAGAAAAAAATAGTACAAACGTTTATAACTGTTTCCTGCCGGTTTGCCAAGTTCTTTTTTATTTATAGGCATAAGCGATGTCTGATAAACATGCATTTAAAATTACAGCTCTTGTTCTAATAAATATGCTCTGTTGCCCTTCCATCATCATTACTCGCGAAAATTGCTGAGTATTCTTCAGTAATATACAAGTTCATTCCGGCATTTCACATTCCTGCAGATCTGATAAGATAAATTACTTCATTCTGCATTCAAGTTGCAAATAATTCAACTTCACCTTTGTTCAAACTATTCCTTTGAAAAACAAATCGAAAGTGTTTGAAGTATGTCTGTAAATCAAATGCTTTACATTACACGTTCAGTTAAACTGAAATTTCTCCGTAATTAAAAGATGTTTGTTCAAAGATAATTAAAATTTTACACAAAATAAAGTAGCACATTTTTTCATCGTTTACTCTTACCATTGCAATAATTCTTATTACTTTTTATTACTCAGATAAACATTCACAAATAATAAAAATATTTTTAATTACATTCTTCTCATAGGAAGAATGAATTTGAATAATTTTTGAATAATCTCTTTGAATAATTTATTTTAAAAATTCTCTTTTTAACTTCCTATTACTTTCAATTAATAAGTATTAATCGCAATTTGTTCAACAATAGAGTTTCATGGCAATAAAACTCGAATCCTTTGTGAGAAATTAAATCAAATATTAAAAGTGCTTTAAAAATCAGTTGACAATTTGTTTACATATTTTTGTATATTTTCATTATATACAAATATACTGTAAATTGTAAACAACCGAATCGAATGCATTCAAAGCAAAGAGAATTAATGTCAAATTTCGAAAAAGATATGATATTGGGCTTTCAGATTGTCCAAAAAATTCAAAGAGAAACTTACGAAAATGACTAAAGTTCAGAGGTGCTGGAGATTAATGATAGGATTAAGAAAATATGTTTATAAATTAATGTAGATGTGGAAAGGTCGTGCCAGGTGAATATATCCGCATGTAAATTCACATGGAAATTGCACACGAAATTTGGAACCATTCCAGGTGGAATCCACCAGAAACTTTTCATAAACGTAAATTGAGTAAAACACCTCAGTTTTAAAATTACGAATGATAAAATTCCGTTTCTTTAAAGAAATATATCAAGGTTTAAAAAATAATTCTTCCAAATGAAATTTCTGAGGATCGTTTTTATTCTCCACGTTTAATAAATCAAACTCAATTAATAAAAAATGATTGTTTTTTTATTATTAATTTTTAGACCATTAATTATTTCATTTAATAATAAGAAAAATTTCGTACTTTTTATATTGAAAAAATATTTTAATTTTATTGGTAAATACGCATTTCGAATGTAAAAAGTGTGTGTACTTAAAATTTGCATTACTTAAAATTTGTACATTTAGTGAAAAAGCTAAACAGTAGAAAAATCCATTATAGTCAGCCCGATACAATAAAAAAAATTTTTAAACCAGAAAGTAGAAAAAGTAAATTTAGTCAGACCGACGCAGTAAGAAAAATATTCAGATCAAGGCAGTAAGAAAGAAATAAAGTCAGACAGTAGAAAAAGCAAGCAATGTCAGGACAATGAAGCAAAAAAAACTTAAAATAAAATAGTAGAAGGAGCAAGCTAATTTGGTCTGACATTTTTTGCTTTATCTACTACTTTATTTTAAACCTCCCTTGCTGCGTTGGTCTGACTATAATTACTGTTTCTACTGTCTGCTTTTAAATCTGTTTTACTGAGTTGGTCTGACTATGATTGCATTTTCTACTGTCTGGTTTTAAATCCTATATATACGACTTTTGACATATTTTTGAAAGAGATTAAGCTGGAAAACCATTTTCAAATATATTTTTCATCCTAATCCTCAAAAGCATAAAAGAAACTTCTTGTTCTGTGCAAAACTGCAAATTTACTACATTTTTAAATAGCTATTTTATAATGCAAAACATCTGAAAACTGAAAAATTTAAAAAGACTCTTGTTTCGAAAGTAGCAATGCATTTTTTAAAAACTGAGGTGGTATTTAAATTTCATTGCAATATTAGTGACATTAGGGGAATAAATATTACGTGAAATTTGTGCAAAGATGAACTAGATTTCTGTTGAGACTTGCAGAAAAAGAACAATTTGTTGGAATTATTCGAAGGGGAGTGAAAGTTGAAGAACATCTGTTGATCTACTTGGAGTTTTTGTTAGAACTACCCAGAAGTCGGATTCTTTAAACATTTACTGATCATTCTGTAAACTCGAAGAACAAATTTTTTTGCATTCAGGAAAATTCAGTTTGGATGTAAATAAAATGAATCTTTTATTTTAATGCTTAATATTCTATTCGGATTCTTTGCAGAATCATTAGTATTTAAAAACCTAAAATTTTCAACAAAATAATATAAAATATAATAAAAAATTTCTCTTTCTATAAATATTTCTTTTAAACTTTTCAAGACATATTTAATATTTCAATGTTCAAAATCAGAATTAGTTTTAAAAACTCTTCTTTTCAATAAAAAATAAACATAATAATAATCAATACAAACAATAATCAATAAACATATTCTACTGTGATTCTATAAAAATTATAGCCATTAAGAAAAGAGATTATTTTTTTTAAAAAAAACTTTACTTATCAAAAGTTATAATTATTAACAATTTCTATATTAGCTTTGGTGTTTCTTTTAAACTATTTTAGCTAATTTGAAAACATATCTTTTGACCTATTATTGGACATTCTACCATGGTTCTTTAGAATTAATAGACTGTTGAATAATTGATAATTCTTTACGAAATCTCTACTTTTTCAAAAGTTCTAATTTTTTGCAATAATTGTGTTACCTTAATTACTTTTTTAAAAATACATTAGTTTCTTTAAAAACGAATATTTTATCATGTTATTGGACATTCTACTCTAATTTTGTAAAAATATATTGGGATTTGAATAATTGGAACTTTTTAAAGAAATGTATACATTTATAAAAGTTATAATTTTTTAAAAAAATTATATTAGTTACTGTACTGCCTTTTATCTATTTTAGTTCATTTAGAAACGCATCTTTTGACCTATTATTTAACATTTTATCATAACTCTTTACAGATTTATAGGCATTTCAAAAATTAATAATTTTTTAACGGTATCTCCACTTCTTAAAAAATTCTAATTTTCCACAGTTTTCAACTAAGCTAAACAACTTTTATATTTTGTTTTAACAGCATTGTTACTGCATCTTTTGACCTATTGTTGAACATTCTGTCATGATTTTTGAAAAATTAATAGTCATTTGAAAAAGTGATAATTTTTTACCGAAATCTCTAATTCTTAAGAAGTTATAATTTTCTACAATTTTCAACTACGTTCGAATACTTTTATATTTTGTCTTCACTACATTGATAGAGGATCGTCTGACCTACTATTTAACATTTTATGATGATTCTTTAGAAATTTATAGTCAGTTGAAAAATTGATAATTTTTTATCGAAATCTCTGATTCTTAAAAAGTTATAATTTTCTACCATTTTCAACTACACTTGAGTTCTTTAATATATTGTTTTAACTGCATTGATAACGCACTCTTTTTTATCTATTATTGATCATGTCACTATTATTCTATAAAGATTTATAGACCTTTGAAAAATAGAGAATGCATTAATAAAACAATCGCGAAAGGTTACAAACCATAAATAAATCTCAAATGTCAACTAAACACTCTTTCCTTTCAATTAACTATACAAAATACTATCCAATAAATAAGAAAGTAAAAAAAGAAAAAGTACTTTGGTCACAGAATTCTCTAATAGAATAAAAAAAATTCGTGAATATATTTTAATGAACTGAGAATTATATTTGGAATTGTAAAAATATCGAGCTTTTTCTAGTGAAATTTTATTACAGGGCGATTACGAAGTAGAATGTAAACTCGGGGGAGCAAGAGAGCAGTTCACGTAGCAGCGTCGTTTGTGAAATTTAGGAAAATTGAGACGGTGTTTTCCCAGCGGGGTGGCAACAGTGTTTCGTAGCTGGTAGCCTGAGCCGCTTTGTAGAATCTGAGCGAGAGAGAGAAGTATAACAACATTAATCTCATCGTCGGGACGTATTGGGTGATTATGGCTGGTGCTGCTCGTTCGTTGTTTCGAGGGTGGTCAGGGGTGGCATTTTACGTTACGTCAGAGGCATGGCTGTAGCTTCGTTGTGGAAACTACGAAACAGGGAGATATGTGCAGCAGCTCGAGCACGTGCACGCTTTATTCTCGTGTTAGTGCTCGTACAAACTCGCAAACAGTTTCAGGAATGCGTTGCATGTGTTTCAGCGTTGATATGATTTAGGAATAGCTTCCTGCAGGCGCAAGCACCGGCTCGGATTCGCGTGTTCACGCAGTGCCGAGGGTGCCACTGCCCAGAGAGAGGGTTTATAAGCAGTCCTGGCCAGCCAATGTTTTGTCTTTTGACATAAACAAGAGACCTGTAAGTGACCAAGATTTACTGCAGGTCCGTGACCTTCCGCTCGCGATATTAGGCCAATTCATCATTCTCTGGGTCGAATCACATCCCAATAGCTTCCCTTTCTATTCACATGTAGAAAAGCGTGGCATAACTTCAATACTATATCGATTTCTGATTCATGCTACTATTAATTTCGACCACTGCTACGACATTCGCAAAAAACTCTCAGAGTCCCTCTTCTAATCGATATTCCAATAAGAGCTGGCTCACTTTTCTCCAGAAGAGTTATTTATTTTATTTATTTATTTATTTAAGAAAATTAAAATCCCTATGGCTCCCTCATCATCATCAATCATCATCACCAACATCATTCTCATTTTTTTGTAAAATTATATATTCAATAAAGAGCGCCCTGATGATGGCCTGCAATTAGCGGTCGAAACGTTGGCGATTTCCAACAACAATTTTGAATTTTATTTTATTTTTTTAAAATAAAATACCTTCTACAAGCGAATCCAAATAAGCATTTTATCATCTCCTTGAAAATTTCCAACGCTATGGATCATTAAGAAACAACATCTATTAAAAAATAATAATATTTTATAAAATATTATGAAAGAGAAAAGTTGAATACAGAATTATTTACAATCAATGTATAGTGTAGGAACATGTAACACATTGAAAACATATACTAAACAATATATAACAACTATAGCGTAATTAATACATTGTGTATCATATTTCTAGCCAATGTACATTCGTTTTTAAAGGTATCGAAAAATAAAATGAAGCAAAATGAGATCAACATAATTTATACAAAATAGAAGAGAACAAAGAATTTATAATATACATACAGTAAAATTACTTCAATGTAAGGAAAATTTAAAACCAGATAGTGGAAAAAGCAAGCGTAGTCAGACCAAGCAGTCAAAAATATTTAAATTCAGACAGTAGAAAAAGAAACCATAGTCAGCCCAACGAAATAAAGCAAATTTACAACCAGACAGTAGAAAAAACAGTCATAGTCAGACCAACACAGTAACTTAGACTTTAAGTCAGACAGTAGAAGAAGCAAAAATAGTCAGCCCAACGTAATAAGAGAGATTTGAAATCAGAGAGTAGAAAAAGTAAATATAGCCAGACCGACGCTGTAAGAAAGATTTAAGACCAGCCAGTAGAAAAAGCAATTAATGTCAGACCAACGAAGAAAAAAGACTTAAAATAAGACAGTAGAAGAAATAAGCTAATGCTTTATTTGATCTGACAACTTTTGTTTTATCCACTATTTTTTTAACGTCCTTGCTGCGTGGGTCTGACTATACGAGCTTTCTCTACTGACTGGTATTCACTCTTGTTGGTCTGATTATTCGAGCTTTTTCTACTGACTAATTTTCACTCTTGTAGGTCTGACTATACAAGCTTTTTCTACTGACTGATTTTCAATCTTGTAGGTCTGACTATACAAGCTTTTTCTACTGACTGATTTTCAATCTTGCTGGTCTGACTATACAAACTTTTTCTACTGACTGATTTTTAATCTTGTTGGTTGACTATACGAGCTTTTTCTACTGACTAATTTTCACTCTTGTAGGTCTGACTATACAAGCTTTTTCTACTGACTGATTTTCAATCTTGTTGGTCTGACTATACAAGCTTTTTCTACTGTCTGGTTTTTTTAATGCGTTTCTCTGGCTATTTTCGCTTTTCTTTCTATCTCCTTTAAAATCTCTCTTGTTACATCGGGCTGATTATGTTTGCTTCTTCTACTGCCTTCTTTTAAATCTTTCTTTCTGCGTTGGTCTGGTCATGCTAGCTTTTTCTACTTTCTGGATTCAAATCTTTGTTGGTCTGACTATGCTTGCTTTTTTTACTGTCTAGTTTCAAATCTCCTTTACTGTATTTTAGTTAGCTGCAAATCACCAATATGTTATAGTAAGTGAAGTATTTAGATCCTTAAATAGGAAATCAAAAGAAGCTTCTTAAATGAAAGATGGTTTTGATCATTTTTATTAACAAGCTTTTATTTTATTTGTATAATTAAAATAGTAGGTATACCACTCTTAGAATACAATTTTATGAGGGATCGAAAGCTTCTTGTACAGTTTGAAAATAATTCTGCTAAACTTACTACAAATTTTGGTTATTTCTTAAATTATTTTATTTAACTAAAGTTAAGAAATACCAGACATCGAATTTAAAATTTTTAATTCGATTTTTTCGATCAACACTTGAATTAATATTTTACCGGCGAAATAAAAGTAATTTATATTCTATTTGTATTTTTTTTAAATATTTTGTTTCAAGAATTTTTTAACCATTTACATATATTCTAAAATTAGAGGTAATCAATTCAATTTTTAGTAATTCGATTCTGGATAATTCAATTTTATCAGAAATTAATTCAATTTTCTTTAGAATTTAATTTTTCAAAAATCTAATTTGTCTTGAAAAAATGTTGGACAGCGTCTGAGTTTGGAAACGCCTGAGTTTGAACAAGCATTTGAAGAATATGATTAATAATTATTCTTGAAAATCAATAAAAAAAAAGTTATGATTACATTATGCTTTTATATGAACAAGATTTTCGATTCATATAATTTGACGAATCTGTAAATCATTCGTCTTATTAAATTATACGAATTATCAACCTTTTTATCAGACTTTCAACTATTCTGTGCCCCAGAAAGAAAATCTGATTAGCTCAACTTCTTTTCAAATGCATTAATACTACTAAAAATATTTAAGAAAATAAAAGCAGGTGTGAATATATAATAATAATAATAAATAAAACTTAACGATTTTTACAATAAATAAGAATAAATAGTAATAAATATGTTTATATAATCATTTATAAAAGAATGCAAACAGTATCGAGTTCATAATTACTTTATTTTACGTCTTCCTAAAAATAACAATTTAGTTGAAGCTTTTACTAAAGATTTATGACTTGCACATGTATACCCTGTATTATAAACAACGTGTTCAAGGTATATGCACATTTTGATTATAATTTTTCGCATAAAACATTTAGCGACCCATATTGCGTAAAGTAATTTGTTCAAGTGGATGGTAAATTTTGTGTGTTGCTGCGACATATAATAGGAAGAAAGCTTTTTTTACCGTTATTTTTGCGTCACTTTATCCTCTTACTGTATCCACTTGCTTTTATCACTCATTCGTGGTCTTATCGAGGTTACATTATTACCTCATAGCGTATCAACTATGCCGCAGAGAATTCCACCTATTCCCTACCAAATGTTATTCCTTTTGTTTCTAGCATATGAACCTTAATGAGGCTTTTCAAGCGTGTCTACATAAGACTTCTTTGCACAGAACTACGCATTTACTTTTATTTCCATGTCAACCTGCAAAATGAGAAGAAAAAAATATAAACGAGTCACATGAAATATAAACTCGTGAATGTCACTTACATTTTTGTGTATCATAATCTTTAAAACACATTGTTTAAAAGTTCCATTTAAAATTATTTAAAAACATGTATTTAATGTCTCTTAAAATGTGTGCATTTAATCCCTTAAAATGTGTGCGTTTAATCCTTTAAAATATATGTATTTAATATTCTTCTAATGTGTATTTAATTTATAATATGCTTAAAATGTTTCAAATAACTTTTTTCGAAATTTCGTAAAAGAAAATTTAACACGCATACAATGATCTGAATAATTTATTAATATATGTTTCGTGAAGTGTTTATTCATAAAATTATACACATATGTTATTATCAATGTGCTAAAAAAGACTAAGAATTAAATTAACATTTAAAAGATGTAAAAAATAGTCTAGATAAAACTTATTGTTACGATCGATGAAAACTCTATCATCTGTGTTTCATATGCTGCTAATTTAAATCAAGGAAATTAAAAATACACAAGCACAAGATTTAACAATCCACATCACCATTTGACTCTTCAGAAATCATAACTATTTCATAAGATTCATAGACTTTCGTAAATCAATGTAGAAGTGTGATAAAGTATATTGTCTGACCATATCATTGACTCACACTACTGTGGAGAACATTCAACACTCAACTTCTCGAGATTTCGAACCTTTAGATTTACAAAAAGTATATTTTTATAAAAACTGAACTGTAGAAGTGAAATTAACAAACTAAATTATCATAAAATCTATTTTATTATAGAATGCAATTATTTATGAAACTAAATTATCATAGAATATAATTATTACAAAAACTAAATTACATCCTAAAGAAAGTTACTATAAAATCTTAATGATCACAAACCAAATTATTATAAAAATCTGATTAAAACTGATAATATAATATTTAAAATAATATTTAAAATTGCAAAAGTAGTTAAACAAGAAATAAAATAAAAAATAAAAGAAAATGTCATAAAATTTCGATTTTTCACATTATCATTTTTTCTATCGTGAATTATATTTCACTAAGTTTATTTGTTGGATATTTGCGTTCAACTTTTATGAAAAGCTTTATGAATGAAAGTTATCTGAAAAAAGATAAATTCCTGTACTAACTTTAAATGAAGACTGGAAAAGTGTAACTCATATTTCGCTTTTGTGGACCCTAAAGGTTTCACATTACAATGGGGAAACAAAACTTCAATAAAGGAATCGAACTGAGCTCGTCGCTTGGCAAAACCCTCAGGCAGATTTTCCCAATCAACACCGTCTGAAAGAAAAAACAGTCTATGCATTACGCTCAGGAAAATCATGTGTACTACAAACAATGCTCTATACATATATGAACGGTTATCGATTTTCATATACCATAAAGAGGAAAATTGGCTTTTCAAGTCTTTGACTTTTATTCTTTGAAGCTATTCACAATATTAAATGATACTATGCAATATTTAAAACTAATAAAAATGCGCAATCCTAAGCGCTTCAAATATTCCATTGTTGCTTCATTTTATTAACCCAATGTTATTTACAATTTTTTATAACTTTTTTTCAAATCTTTTTTGATGCTCATGAAGTACACGACCATAAATAGTTCATTATTATTGTAAATAACTGAGAGGAATTATTTTAATAACTATATATATATAATTTTAAGCTAGCTAAAATAGGATTTATTCAAAAAATATATTTATTTAAAATGTATTCAAAATGTATTCAAAATGTATTCAAAATGTATTCAAAATTTATTCATAATTTATTAGAAATTTATTCAATCGAGAGAGTAGGGATAAGATGCGTCATTAAACAATAAATTTTAAAACCATGTTCATTTAAAATGATTTAATAAACTTATTCAATGAAATCCTTACAATTTATTTCGCCTAAAAGTAGACAGGGCACTTTACTTGAATTAGAACTGCTTTCTAACAAAAGATTACACTGGACTTTTATTTAAAGCTAAAATAGTGGACTTGATGTTCTAAAATATTCTATTTTTCAACGAAGCTTCACAATCCATTATTCTATAACTAGCTAAATTATTATTATTATTATTATTATTATTATTATTATTATTATTATTATTATTATTATTAATAATATTACTGCTATCAAAAAATTAATTATTTCTAAAAATCATAATTTTATTTCCAAATATTTTAAATGTTTGAAGGTTTTTAAAACGTAATTTCATTTGGCGTGAAAGTTACAAACTTTGATATAAAATTGTTCTTTCTTTGTGAAATTTTATTCCAGTTACAAAGTGTAGAAGACTTTTTATAACATCCATTGTTTGAGACGGTATACTGTTTCCTTTCTCTCATTTTCTCCAACTGCAAAGATAATTCAATATCCAGATAATTCAAGACTGAAATAAGTTCATTTTTCCAAAGGATAACAGAGGTTAAATACAGAGCAGACGAGCAAATTATAAGCATTCAGTTTTCTTTCCTAGGCTTGAATTATTATCGGAATGCTTAACTACACAGATAATTGAAGCGATTAATTTAATACTTTACATTTTTTATTCCAGGTACGTTTTATCGGCACAACTATATTAAGAGAATTCGTGAGTATAATAAAACAATTCACGATAGTTTCATATCTTTATTAATTATTGATTATATTTTTATATGTTACGAATATTTCTTCTAAACGTTTCCCTTTTTTAGTTTTATCTTTTTGGTTTTGTCATTACTTATTGTTTGTTTTATCATTACTTATTATTTGTTTTATCAATACTTATTATTTGTTTTATCATTACTTATTATTTGTTTTATCATTACTTAATATGTTTCTTTTATCATTACTTATTGTTTGTTTACTTATTGTTTGTTTTATCATCACTTATTGTTTGTTTTATCATCACTTATTATGTATGTTTTATTATTACTTATTATGTATGTTTCGTCATTACTTTTTTAGGAACCGAACTTTTTTTGTAAAAATAACACGTTACGGATTGAATAAAAGCATGGATACATTAAAATAGCTCTTCCTTGAAAAAACACAAATAAATGAAGTTTATTTATGTAGGTAAAATAATAAAATGACAAAAAGTAGCTAATACGTACAGCAAAGAGATAAAAATATGAAAAGCAGAGACTATTCGAGTTATCGTCGTGAGTAGAAAAACGGACTTACAGACAAATATAGCGTATACTCGATAATTAACACGGGACAAAGAAAAAAAGCATGAAACGTGGAGAGCAATTCCAAACGGCCCACTTCCGCTTCCGCTATCCTATCTTTGCCTTATTGATCCCCCCACCTGCTTGGAAGCTCGATATCAGAGCACTCGCTAATTTAATTTAAGTCTAGTAAAAAAATTCAAGCCAATCAGCTTTGATTTACGAGCCCACGAGCGGACAGTAGTTTCGCCGCGAGATTCTCCTAATAAGCGATAATATTGTCGTAAATCTTAAAGCACCGCGGTGCCACAGCAGACATTGCGTCCTAACCAACGCAACGGCCGTGCTGGAAAATTGCAATTAAATTTTTGACGCCTAATTTATTACGGTCGTAGCATTACATGCTTTCACGTATCAAGAATAAATTCCCCCTTCTCAATTTCTCCTACTTTGTAATCTTTCCCTCTTTGTGCAACATTTGCTTCACAATATCACGTCATCCAAAAAGAGAAAAGAATACTGGAGAACCATTTAGCTCTTTTAGTAAGCAGTGATTAAAAGCATTTGTTTAACTTCATTTACGCTTTATTTGATTTCAATAAACTGGTGAAGGGTGAAATAAAATAATATGTTAAATTCAAATAACAATATTTATTTAATTTCTTCACAAACATTCCACATTTCGTTTAACTAAAACGATTTTTCTGCCCAAAACACATTTTATGCATTTCAAACAAATTTATCGTGAGGGTGAAACGAATTTGGCTTTCAATGTAATAGGCAAGATTCAATTATAACGAATTTTTGTTGGAAAAATAAAATGGGGATGTAACAAATGATATTAAATTATTGCACAATGTAATATACGCACACTGTACAGATTTTCTCCATAATGGCATATAAAAAATATACATGATAAATCCATCCGCTATGTAAAGTTTAAGAAATTATGTACAATGATACTTTTATTTTATACTTATTTTATTTTTCCATGATATACAATTTCTTTACTAAAGGGCAAAAATAATTACTTAAAGAAGAAAGTAAAAGTACAGTAAAAGAAGAAAGGGACCACAAAAAATAATACATTGTTAATCTCAAAAATTGTTTGCAGATCAAGTAAACAACTTGGCGACTGAATCTGCGTCAGGCGCGGATCCAGGGGGCCATTGCAGATCCCCCCTAAGAACCTAAAATGTGTGTAAAAGCGAGAGGGACAACATTATATTTCTTTTTCTTTCTCTTACAATTCGCCCCCGCCAAAAACCCTATCTGGAACCGCGCCTGGTCTGCGTAGAAGTATAAAAAAGATTCAGGTACTGGAGACTATATATATATATTTATTTATTAGAAACTTCTTTCTTCAAACGTGCTCACTCATGTTTCATCAATTCTAGTAAATCCAATTTAGCAACAGCAATTCTACAAAAAAGGAACCTTTGTTTCCTATTCTTTTTACCTTTTTCTTTTCTGGTCATGGTCTCATTTTCTCCAGAACGTCCAATCACAGATTTTCGATGTGTGTCCGACGTGCTACATTTACAGAGAACATGAGAAGCACAAATTCTGCAAGAACTCCTTTTTCGAGTAGCGAAATTGATTAAATTATTTTTAATTCACTCAGACAACTTTTACACTTTTTACTTCTTTTCTCTTTTTTTAAACTGAATAGTTTCAAAGAAAATAAATAAAACTGAAGGTGATACATCATAGGATAAAAAATACATAATTAATTGTTAAAATCTACGGTGGCTTTTTTAGTTGCTTAAGGTGTACAAAAGCAATGCATCTTGTGTTATCGTCCCGACATTAGATTACGAACGAAAACACAAAGCTTTTTAAAATAAAAATTATACTCAATACAAGAATTTACAAAGTGATTTGAAAAAAGGATTTTAAATTTTGTCCGAGTTAGAAAAACCTTTCGCAATGAAGCAGGAGTTAAAACAAATTTTCCTGAAAAAATTTGAAGTTAAAAAATATTTGAGATTAACAATGTATTATTTATTTTTTGTTCATTATTTTCAATACTTTTTTTAATTCATCTGGTCATTTGTTCGTAGTTTTATTACAAAACATATTGGTGTTTTAAAGTATTTTTAGATCATGAAATACAGAGTCGCAGAATTAAAGCAGGATTTGAACAATATTTCAACTTTTAGAAAACGAAACTCAAAGAACGTGACAATATTCGTTTTACAAATATTTAAATTATTTCAATTAAATTTTTAAAAACATCCACAGTACGAAAAAACAGTGAAGCGTTCAAGCTTCTCTCATACAGTGACTTTATTTCAATAAAAATTGCAGACCTCTAAATCAGCAATACACAAATTTTTTTTCGAGATCTGTGATATACGTAACATTCAGATTTCAATTACTCTAACACTTGTGTCACAAACGTAAAACGGCCTGTTTCATCTCATAGTTCCATTTGAAATGTAAAACGAGGTCAACAACGAAAAATGGTAAAAAAAAATGATTTGTCTGGCGCATTTTGTACACGTTAATCCTCTTAAACTGCATGATCTCCCGTTTCTATTTAAAAAAATATTTTTAAGTCTTTTTAAATTCATTGTCGAATCAAAAAAATTGAATATAACTGTCTAGCTATGAGAAGTGCAGGGCACGTTAAAAAAGATGACTTAAAAAATACACAAAAGTTTTTAAATATAGAAAATCAAAATGTTTCAGAGGAACTCGATTGAAAAATCCATCAGTTATCTAAAAAATTAACTAAGTAATAAAAAAATAATAAAAAATTAATATTCGTCCATTTTAGCAACGTATTAAAAATACGACATTCAGGAAAACGGTTTCGACAAAATTAACATTCAAAGATTTAAAAAGAGATTGATTTCAAAGATTCATGAAATTTCAAAACCCTAAAAATAATTAAGTATCTGTCTGACGCTTGATGAAATTTTTTTAAAGTTAATGGGAAATGTTTTTAGAGGATATTTACCTGCTTCGACAAAGTTTCTTCTAAGTAGAACACAAGAAGCTGTTTTGCTTTGGCTTCTTAAGCAAGATCCTCAAATCGAAACTAAATGATCCGTTATATATCCGAGGGCGTAATGTGCACAATCGCTAACGAGATTTCACACCCTCCAAGAGGGTTCTATCGCTCAAGCAAACACGTAGCAAGTGTCACACAGTTGCGTTGAAGAGCTGCAGCCTTGTTCTCGCAACTTGTAACAACTTAAATAATGAAGCAGCTTGCAACGCATAAAAAAAAGTTCTATTATTTTCCTGGACTGAAAAACAGCACTTTTGAATAGCAGCAATATTTGTTAGAAAATATTAATAATAAAAAAATTCTTCAGCTTTCATTTAGAGAACTATGATTATCTTAAATTTTTTGTTGAAAAAATCTAAATATTGGATTCTTTGACTATTCGACAAAAGTTTGCAGCACTGCATCCTTCTCATGTGAAAACAAATTTTCTGGAATATGGAAATATAAAGAGCAAGTGTTGACATACTCTATAAAGCTCTCAAGCCTTCCGTAGAATAACAATCCCAAGCTTCAAAAGCTTTTTGAACCAGTTTATCAAACAAGAATTATCATTTTAATAAAGACTTCCTGCACTAGAAATAAGAATTGTTTACTTTCAGGGAATACGTAGGCACACAAAGATCCACCTGGTTTTAAAAAACAATAGTTATAGGATTCTACAAGTTATTACTGCCTCAAAAGATAACAACTATAGAAAACAAAAGGCAACCTAAGACTCTTTTTTTGACAATCTCATTCTTCAATTTAAAAATGAATTCATCTCTTTTGGTAATGAAAACGAAACTTTTGATAATGAAAATGAGTTTATCATAATTTATAATAATTATAAATATTATAAATATATTTATAATAATTATAAATTTATTCAACATTTTCTATCCCTTAATAATAAATTCTAATTTCTTATTTCAAATTTTGGTAACAATGGACAATAACATTTTTATGAGAAATGTTTTTTACTCTATTTAAAATTATAACGATTGTTAAATAAATAATTGAAAATCCTCTCACTATTAATCCTCTTCAAAAATCAACAAACAATTCTACTGCTCTCAACTGCCTGAAAGTGTTAACTTGTTAATTATTTAGAACTTGAATGTTCCTGGAATTATGACGCTAATTGTTAATTATGTGTTAACGATGGTTTGGAGGATCTCTCGAGCTTGTAGAATACGTTATCCCGAAAATGTAGATTATTTAAAGGGCCATAAGTACACATTAATTTAGCCCAATTTTCTAGATGACAATCAAAAACATTACATTTGTTTCCAAAGTGCACTTTACTTAAACAATTTTTTAATTGAATCCAAATTTACAGTTATAATTCACGGCAATTCTGAAAACGAAAAAAATTTCGTTTGTCAATTTTATTCATTAGTTTATTATTTTTGCTTCCTCATAGGGAAGCCTTGTTTTATGTTTATTTTATGCAAAACTATAGTTTTATAATCATGTTTCAAATTCCTTATAAAATAAATTAAACTCTGCCTCTAGATTCAAAAACAGGTGTGTTTAATGACGTTTAAGGATTTCTGTGAAAAATGTTTTAAAGTTTTATCTGAGTTGAATATCCACTTGAAAAATAGTAGAATATATCATCATCCTTTGTCTTGTTCTTCCCTGCGAGTTAACTATGTCATCTTTGTCGACATAGATATTATTTTCCTCACGTGTAGGAGTCTTTGCATTTGTAGAGTATATGGGGATGCTTCGTTTAGAGAGGGTAAGGTCCGTTCTCGCTCCATTACCATCCCCTAAATCACAACGGTTACGTTTTTAGCACGGTCGTTACTCCTGCTCTCATGTTTTTGGTCTCATTAGTATCTGTCTCTACCCTAGATATGGTGTTGGCTTCAAGAAAGGATGGATACCAAAGTTCTACTACAGTAGCTGCGATTAATATTCCTATTCCTACTCCTCCGTGTCATCAGGGAATTTGAATTCGTACTCCAGAGCACAAATATAAATTTCATGAAGCAATGTATCCTGCATCTTATTAGTACCGTAATCTTCCCGAAATTAGATAACTTATTGGGCCGAAATTACGAAGCTTTATAAAATCGAAATTATGCTTAATACAATAATTAATACATTGCTTTTTCGATAGGGTATTTTAATTAAGTGGTTTATAAAAGAGGATAATTTTAAATTTAAGGGAGTTATAACAAATCTTAAAATAAAAACTTAAATTGTTAATTTATAACAAATCTTGTAAAGACTCTGATATTAAAGGAAATTTTGAAATTTCCTTTAATTTACTTTAATTTAGAAATTTGATGTTAAATAATTTTTTAAAGAATTTTTGAGATTAACAATGTAGTATTTTTTATCACGCTAGGTCAACATTTTTTCTGCCAACCTTTCTAAACTATTACGCAGACGCGAAGTCGTTTACTTGACTCCCAATCAAATTTTGAGATTCACAATGTATATTTTTTACGATGTTATGTCGACTCTGCCAATCTTGCAAAATTTCTACGCAGACACCAAATCGTTTAATTAACCCCAATCAAATTTGAATTTCCCCACCTAAAGAGTGGGGATGAATTCCATAAACCAATAGTAACACTGGTTTTTAAATGGCTAACTTTTCTACACAGATATTGGAGCCATTCGTATTTTGTACAGAATCAGGGTATTAAGAATCAGAGTATAAAGAATCAGGGTTTTAAGGATCGAACCGAAAGAATATGGTACTCAATAATTGTATTGTTATTATAATGTTCCATACAATCAAAAATATGTAGAGTCGATTAAAGATTAATTAAATTGATGAAAATAGGATAGACTAGAAATTTAATTAAATATTGGCAATTGTGGACTAGCTTCATGGATACAGTTTCGCTCAAAGCTGGGTATATGTGGTTGTAGCGATATCACGATTGCATTTAATGCAAACCGCATTCTCTAAAGTTGTTTCTTAACTCAGCAAGTTCGTTATTACTTGCTAACTTAAGAAATATTTCGAATCCTTCCTGAAAGGCTTTGTTATACACAGTTGGTGATGTAATACACCATACAAGAGTTATAGCAATTGTTGCCTGTTATGCAAAGGCAGGACTTGCTTTCAAAAGATCACTTAACTCACTTAGAAGTTAATTATCCAGAAAAAGATCAATCTCTTGTCTTGTAAAATCAAATTTTCAGTGAAACAACCAATTATTTTCATTATTCTCTATTGTTTTGGATTCAAAGAAATCTCGAGAAGAAACTTAAATCAGAAATTACAATGATGAGGCAATAAATGTAAAAATGCATGATAGTATACAAAAATAAAAATTAATTCAAATGAAATAAATTTATATAATAATAAAACGAAGGTAACTGTTTGTTTTCAGACCAATAAACTAATAAAAATTTAAATTACTTGAGCATTCACGATGAGAAGCAAGGAAACTGTTTGCTTTTTTGCTTCCACTTGCTTTCCTTCCTGAAGGCTTAAACGAAAAAAATCAAATCCTTTTAAAATTACTTTATTGACGGCAAGCAGAAATTTTAATTAAAACCTGCTCACAACTTGTGCTGAAATTGTTCCAGGAGATAGAATTGTTAATAAAACAAACAAAATTGAAAGGATAGCATTTTAACATTAAAAGCAAAATATTTCACCGCACAAGACCTTTTACCATATTTCAATCTGAATTTTGGTTTTATTTATTTTGCTTTATGTATATTTCCAACAGAGATTCATCTATCATATTAACTTTCGAATTAAGCACGATATTTGCACATCACTTTTAGTAAAAAAAAAAACTGAACGATAATTTTGTTTACTCTCTTTAGACAATGAAAAATATTTCACTCTTTTTTTTCTTAAAATAAGTTTACACATGAATTACATAAATTCGATTTTTATTTATGAATACATTGTGCAAAGATATTCATAATTAAAAATAAGTTTACACATGAATTACATAAATTTGATTTTTATTTATGAATACATTGTGCAAAGATATTCATAAATATATATAGTTTTACAAATACATATAGTACTATTAGTTATATATTGACTAATTATAGTCAGTTATATAATAACTATATTATTTATAAAAACTATATTTATTGCTTCCTCATAAAGAAAGTTATGTTTTTATATTATATTATATTTTTATATTATATTATATTTTTATAATATATTATATTTTTACATTATATTTAGAATTATTATTTAATTACATTATTCTTAGAAATTAATGTCATTAGTTCAGTCTAGAATGTGTATTAATTATTTTCAATTAAACTTTAGCTCAGTTATAAATTTAAACACTATAAATTCCGCGAGACTTGCAGCAGAGGTTTGTCTTTATAGAATTACTTTGTCGCAAAATTTGTTAATTTAAATTCACGGTAGGTAAATGAATTCAGGTTTGCGATCTCCATAAGGACTCATAGACTCACTGTCTTTGCATAATCAATAAGATTGTTTAGTAAACTCTTCTTCTATAAAAGTCATTTTTCTATTTAATACACTTCTCTTTATTTGGATCTTCTACTTGTGTCTTGATAAAAAAATTGAAATCTTAATTTCTATCAATCAGTAATTTAAATGAAAGTAAATATTTGGCTAAAAATTACCATAATAGAATCATAAATAGTTTTTATAATATTTTCAGTAGAGCAACTTAATTAATATCCATACAAAATTATAGAGGCTTTCTTTTAAATTATTGTTACTATTACGATAGTATAATTATAATAATACTAATACTAATAATAATAATAATAACAGCAATAATACAAAAGCTCTTCTTCAAGAACAAGCAGAGCCCTCTGAGAACAGACCACCAATATAATAATATAATAATAATAAAATAATATTGTATAGTATAAAATAAAAATATTTTATTTATAAAAGAATATTGTTCATAGTTTTTTTATTTGCACTATTATGCGCTATATGTATATATGTAATACGGCGGAATATACTCGCTTCGAATTCGAATTTAAATGACAGCGGTGGTACGAAAAGGATCGTAAGAAAAGTGGTGGGAATACTAGCGCCAAGATTGCGCGAGCGCGCTGAACGTCTCGAGCCAATGAGATTAAAGACGTTGCTCCCCCTCTACTCTCCTAGCAGTCCTCGCTACCAGCTCATATAAATACGGATTCTCAGCATCAAGGAGTTCAGTCGACTGTCAAGAACGGTCGACAGTGGACCTCATTTACTTACGGGAAGACAGAACGCGAAGAGAACATCTTCGTAAAATGAGTTTTTTGTATGACCCTCACAAAAAAAAAATAATAATAATATAATAATAATAGTAATAATAATAATTATGATAATAATAATAATTTCTACGGATTAAACAAAATTCTCGTCCCTCTTGTGCCAAAGAGTGAAAAAATGTACTTTTGAAATCGTATGTTTAGTGTTAATTGATCTTACATGTTATCAAATAAAGGTTTCCGGAAACATGAAAGCTTTTGGCGTTATTTAGTCTAACACTGTTACATTGACGCGCTTGGGAATTGGAACTGGTAGGGCAGCTGTTGCTAAAGTATGCATGAGGAGAGACTGTTTTGTATCTGTACATAGACCAAGCTTTACAGATTGCTTTACCATCGTCTCATTTCAATAAAAGGAAGAATAATTGTTAAATATTAAGAGATCTACTTTTTGAGGATTCAATCTGTACTGATAAATCCCCAGCCGTCTCTCCTTCATAATAATTAGGAGATTATATTCGGCAGAGCAAACTGCAAGTTTCAACCTAAACTACATTATTATTTTGCGAAAGCAGAACATCGTGCTCTTTGGAGATAGAGCACGCTAAAGCTCTCAACTTAAGCTCCATCCTGACTTTTGGAATTTGTTTACAGAAGTGCTTTAACATAATGAGCGTTCTCCATTGTTGTTTGTCTTTCTATGGAATTGAGGAAATGTCAGATATTTGGATTTAAAATCAATGCATCTGTTGATAAGAATCTTTTATGTTGCATTTAATATATGTTATTTGTTATGTTGGTTAGTAGTAGTTTGCAGTTTTTGTAATTGAGTAGTGGTTCGTAGTCATGTTAGTTAGTTTCTGGATGATGTTTTTTTAATTGTGTTTCATGAGTTTTTAATTGTGTTTTATAAGTTTTTAATTGTGTTTTGTAAGTTTTTAATTGTGTTTTATAAGTTTTTAATTGTGTTTTATAAGTTTTTAATTGTGTTTTATAAGTTTTTAATTGTGTTTTATAAGTTTTTAAGTGTGTTTCATGTGTTTTCAAATGTTTTATTTATTTTTTGCGGCTAAAAAGTGATACAGTTTGTAAATTATTACTAAATGTAACCTATTTGCTTGTCATGTTTTTGAATCGGATCCTGAGCGACATCACAAAAGTAAATGAACTTTAAAATACCCGATTAATACTTAAATATGCACAATCAAGTATAGTGACACAGGAAACATGAATAATTCCTAATTAGCATATTTCGTAATTTATTATTCAGGGATTCATTATTTCATTGTCATGTTGAAACGTAATTCAATGTGACATGTAGATATTCATAAATAAGTCATTTTGATTGAAGATATTCACTGAAATAATATTTCCGATTGAATCAATTTATTTGTCAGCAGGCATACATTGAAATCATAAAAAGCTCCACTTTGTACGCTGATTGCAGGAATATTCCGTCAATTATATTTTACAGGCAGCAATTATTTTTATTACATAAAAATTGTTTTCAAAAATTGCATATTATTTTAAAAAATAAATTGTTATTTTAACAATTTAAAAATTATCTAAATTTTAAAGTTTATTCTTTTTGCTTCCTTATAGAGGAATAGAGGAAGCATTGTAATCGTGACAATTTTCGATTTTCTAAAAATAGTATAAATCAACTCAATTTCATCCAAAAAGCATAAATACGAAGTTTTAGGGCAATGTCCAGATGTATATATATGTGTGTGTGTATGTGTTTCTGTGTGTGGTCGTTTCTTCTGGACTCTATCTTGAGAATGCTTTGACCGATCTTAATGAAATTTGGTGGAGTTATTACACTCATAAAAATCTAGAAAGGGACAAAGGAATTTTTAGAAATACTCAAACAAAAATTGTTGAGATCGTTTTTTCTTAAAAAAATACGGTTTTTTAGATAAAATTTTTTCCCTAATAAAAAATTCAATTCATCAATGCAAGAAACATATTCTTTGTGTCAAAACGAATCGATTGACCTATATAAAGTCTATATTTGACCAAGAATTGATAGTGAAAATGACAATTTTTAATGATTTTTGACGTTTAAAATTCCATTTTTTTAATGTAAGTTTTAAAATTTTGATTTTTTCATAACAGTACCTTTTGCAAAAAT
>WNHD01000194.1:0-41365 GCA_011057455.1 Ganaspis sp. Gsp50 | reverse complement strand
TACACAATATTTTAAAATACTTAAAAATATTCCTAAATACTTAGAATTACTTTAAAATACTTCAATCTACCTCAAAATGTTTAGAAATACTTAAAATGTATTAAGAATATTTCAAAATGCTTAAAACGATTTTAAAATTTTTGAAAATTCTTCAAAATATTTTAGAATACTTAAAATTACTTGAAAATATTTCCAAATACTTCCCAATGTCAAAATATTTTAAAATACTTGAAAATATTTCATAATACTAAAAATGTCTTTAAAATATTCCAAAATACTTAAAACTACTTCAAAATACTTCAGACTTCTTCAAACTCCTTCAAAGTACTTAAAATTATTTGAAAATATTTTCAAATACTTCCAAATTTTTCAATATATTTAAAAATACTTATTACTACTTTAAAATACTTCAGACTACTTGAAAATACTTTAAAATATTTCAAAATACTTAAAATTACTTTTAAATATTTCTTAATACTTTCCAATCGTTCGAAATAATTAAAAACACTTAAACATACATAAAATTTCTTTGAAATACTTCAAAATCCTTTATATTAATTTAAAAGACTTGAAAAAGTTTTAAGATACCTACTTCAAAATAGTTCAAAGTATTTAAAAATATTAATAATTTAAGTACTAAATAAAGTATAAAAAGAATTTGAAATATTATTTTTTAAAATATTTTAAAAGTATCTATTTAAAAAACTTCAGGATATTTAAAAATACTTCAAAATATTTAAAAGACTTCAAAATATTTAAAAGACTTCAGAATATTTAAAAAGTCTTCCAAATATTTAAAAACACTTTGAAATTCTTAAAATTGTTTTGAATTGTAAAGTAATGATCTTGAGAAATTTAAATTTTATATAAAAGTATTTTTGCAATGAGACTAAGCGCAAAAACTTTCATTATTTTAAATGTAATTTAAATTCTTAAAAAATATTTCAAAATTCATTTGAAATTTTTTTTTGAAATTTTTATTTTTCTCATGGAAATCATAGAAAACTCATGGAATTTTGTATGAAGAAATATTTGTAGAAACCTTGAATTTATACATATTTGTATATATTCATTAAACCAATATTTATCATTATTTTCTATTTAAATTGCATTAATTTTTAATATATATTTTCAATTTTAGATTTCCGAAAGCGGCTCCAGAAGTTAGCAAAGACATTATGAATGAAGTTCAAGACTTTTCTATGCCAAACAAGAATAAACAAATAAGTAGTAACAAAGGAAAACTCGACAGTATGCTAGATAAATTAATGAAGCGAAAGAACTGCGTAAGTACACCTTTTTGGCAAAATTATATTAATTAATTAATTAATTCGATTAATTGTAATAATTTTTACTTCCACGAACCCTATATGCCTAATATTTAAGGACATTATTTAAATTGTTTTATTTAACGTAATATATTTAGACTGAATGTTAATAATATAATGTCTTTAGAATGAATAAATAATCAATTAATAATTGAATATAATTAATTAATAATTGAATATAATTAATTGATAATTGAATATAATTAAATCGAACGTTAATTTGAATTACAGCCAACGGACGAACCTGTGGTAGGAAAAGAGAAAAAGCGACGAAAGCTAGATGAAATAGTATTGGGTTTGAGTGCAGCGAAAGAGCAACAGAGCACTCATTTCCCGGATCATGGAAAGAAAAGCACAATAACGCCGAACGTGACAGTGACTCCAACGTCGGCACCAATCGGTCTTCCCAATCCCCCGACAGTTTCGTCTCAGAAGCCATTTTCAATAACCGTTACGTCCATTCCATCCTCAAGAGCTTCTGGCTCATCTTCAGGCGCACCACCACCCTCTCTACATTCGCACAAAGACAACTTCTCCGCTCTATTCGCACAGGCCGAACAACAGAATCGTGAACTCGTTAAAAAGCACCAACAACAGCAGCAGCAACAACAACAACAGCATCAAGCTTTCAATTCCGTTCATGCCTCCCCATCCTCATCATCATCCTCAAGTCATCGGAAAAATTACGAAGCTATGATTGCCGACATTCACAAGGTCGCCGAATATTCCTCCAAAGTAGGATCTTACTCACACGAAGCCAAGGTCAACAAGTGGCTCGCAGAACAAACAGCAATGTCGGAACAGCTCAATGCAGAGTACCTGAATGCGCCGAGGAGGAGGAGACCTCGTGTTGATCCTTCTGCCCTCAATTGGAAGAATCTAACCGGAGAAGAGAACGTCGCTGTTATCAATCGATTAACCGGCAAAAAGGTAATTTTATTCTTTTCATTCAAATGTTCATTATTTCTTTTCTTCATTCGAAAGTTATTCTTCATTCTTTTTTCTGTTCAAATGTTATTCTTCTTTCTTCTTATTGGAAACGTTAGTAATTAAAAGTTCTTTTTTAGGTAACCGGAAGTAAAGCTCCCCAATTGAAGCGTTTAGGACAGTGGTTAATGGAAAATCCGATGTTCGACGTGGATCCAAAGTGGGCGGATCTAGTAAAAGAACGGGGAAATCTGCCCCACGATCTGCAGAAACGATTGCCCGGTTCCGAAAGAAATGGCAACAAGGGCAAAAGCCCAGGAAGACCACCAATGATGCCGAGTCCTACAGGCCAACAATCTGTAAATCCTGCAAACTTGGCCGCCACCTCGATGGCCTCGAGTCTCAACTTCCCCTCACTCTCAAACATCAACAGCTCTCTCCTCTCTGGCCTTTCCCTCGGCAACTTTGACCCCAAAAACAATCCACTACTAATGCCATTTGGCGGTCTGCCGAATCTCGGCGCCCTAGGTGGCCTAGGAAACTTAGGAAATCTCAGCAACATGAGTCTCACAAATTCTCTGTTCGCTAATCTTGCAGGCCTCGGACTCCCTTCATTAGCCGGCATGGAGGCAGCACTCGGAGCAACCGCCACCAGCACAGCGGACACGAACGTCGTCACGTCTGCGAGCAGCAAATTATCAACCAGCACCAGCAGTTCCAGCAAATCCCGCACAAAAATGGAACCCCCGACGAGCAAATCATCAGCTCCTTCCACATCTACCGCTTCAAGTTTACCCACCACTTCACCCTTTCCATTCTTCTTCCCGAATCCAAGTTTACTTTACACTCCTCTCGGACTCGGAGGTCTCAGTCCCTTCTCCATGCAACCCGGAAGTGTCTCCTCCGCTTACGAAAGCCTCGCACAATGCGGTTTGCTCAATCCACCCACGTCCAGTGCATCCACTTCCTCCTCGCGCAAATCCACCTCTACCTCTGTCTCCAACTCGAGACGCGACTCTGGCTTAATTGACGTCAAGAGAAAAGAACCCGAGAAGAAACCCCGATACCCCACCGATGGCACCAGTCTCCATCAGTTCGTCGAAAACGCTCAAAATGAAGAAAGAAAACGCGAAGCTCTGGAAAAGCGGGAAGCTCTGGAAAAACGAGAAGCTTTAGAAAAACGAGAAGCTCTGGAAAAGCAAGCAATCGAGAAACGCGAGGCTCTCGACAAGCGAGAAGCTCTGGAAAAACAAGCAATCGAGAAGCGAGAAGCCCTTGATAAACGAGAGGCAATCGAAAAGCGAGAAGCTCTCGATAAACGAGAAGCACTTGATAAACGAGAGGCAATGGAAAAGCGAGAAGCTCTCGATAAACGAGAAGCTTTTGACAAACGAGAAACTTTTGACAAACGAGAAGCTCTCGATAAACGAGAGGCAATGGAAAAGCGAGAATCTCTCGACAAACGAGCTCTTGATAAACGAGATGCAGTAGAAAAGCGAGAAGCTCTCGACAAGCGGGAAAGTCTAGAGAAGCGAGAAACACTCGATAAACTAGGTCGAGAAACACTCGATAAATTAGGTCTAGAAAAACAAATCCTCGATAAACGAGAAGCTCTAGAAAAGCGAGAAGCAATGCGAGAAACTCTCGATAAACGAGAAGGTCTAGAAAAACAAATTCTCGACAAACAAATTCTAGACAAACAAATCCTAGACAAACAAATACTAGACAAACAAATTCTAGACAAACAAATACTAGACAAACAAATACTAGACAAACAAATACTAGACAAACAACTTCTAGACAAACAAATTCCGGACACGCAAATTCTAGACAAACGAGAAGACAAACAAAGTCTAGAAAAGCAAGGTGATAAACGAGAAATTCGAGAAACTCGAGACACACGAGAAATTCGAGACACACGAGACACTCTAGAGAAACAAACTCTAGACAAACAAATACTAGACAAGCAAATTATAGACAAGCAAATTCTCGACAAGCTAGAGAAACAAAAAGACAAACAAAGTCCAGAAAAACAGTCCGCAGACAAGCGCGAATCTTGCCAAGAAAATCGAGACGAAGTCGAAACGCGATTGGAACGAAAAACCAAGGAGCAAGAAATGAAAGAAGCACTCGAGCAGCTCAGTCGAACATCCGCGGAACTCCTGACCCGGAATTTCGACGAGCGACCCCAAAAGCGAGGCCGCAGTTCCGATCCCCTCGATCAAATCCCCTCATCCCTCCAGGTGACCCTCGAGCCCGTAAGCACCAAGAAATCGAAAATCGACGAAGCCCGAAATTTAGAAGAATGCCCCGAAACGAAGGCCGAAGATTCTAAAGAAGAAGTCGAGAGTCCAAAGAATAAAGAAGACGAGTTGAAATGTGAAACTAAATCGGAAAAGGAAGAGGAAGAGACCAAGTGTCCGAAGGCGAAAAAGGCTCGAGGTGGAAAGCGACTGAGCGTGGAGCCGCCACCGGAGAGGAAAAATCTTCGCTCAAGTGCTGGTAGACAAGCACGTGCTGCCGCTGAACGACAGGCGAGAATGGAAGGTGAACAGCACGCTGAAGAAACTCATGGTTCGGTTGAGTGAGGACACGAGTTTTTGAAGAAAGTGAGTGAAAACGCGAGTGCACAACGCAAAACTGTTCCGCCCAGAAACTCTGCCAGGAAAGTTGAAAAGGTGATCCCGCGACGCTCGACGCGATCATCGACAAAAGGGAAGAACTCTAATATTTAGAGAAATTCTCCATTATTCACATAATTGATATATAGTGAAATTATTTAAAAAGCAGGAACGAATCGATTTATTCGAATTGAATAAAGAATTTGAATTTTAAACGTGATAAGTCATGCAAGCAGATGATCGTAAACATTTTTGCGTGATGATAAATTCTTAATTATTATTACATAATGAAATTGTAATGATGAAATATAATTTTGTTAAATTTAATATCTTTTTTCAACGCATTGGTTTCGACCATGGACTGTTTTATATAACTGCGCTATTATTATAATATTATTAACATTATTATATATATTATCGCATAATACTGTAATCATAGTGCGAAGACGTAAATCAAGTAATAACTTAATAAACGAAAGTGTACATATTTCACGATCCGCCTAGAAATAATAAGTAAAACGTGTACTTGGAAAAAGTGTATATAATGCAGTGTACTTTTAATTATATAATAGGTAAAATAATAAACGGCTTCTTTTGTTGTTTGCAAGTGGTTTCGTTACTCTTTTCTGTTTGAGCGAAAAGCTTGAGAGTTTTAATACAAATGGCTTTGTTTATCTGTTCCTGATTATTCAAAGATGTATGCTGCAAATTTTTTTTAAAAACTCATTTAAGGCTGCTGACCAATCTTTTTATAAAATAATTTAATGACGAATTTAAAGCTGCTGACGAATGTTTTTTAATAATTTGAGGCTGCTGGCAAATTTCCAAAACAATTGAAAGCTGCTGACGAATTTTTCAATCAATTGCAAGCTGCTTTAAACAATTTGAGGCCAATGATTATGTACAAAAAAAGAAATAACGAAAATTTTGTGAAACGCTTGAAAAAACGCTTCCCTATGAGGAAGAAAAATGTTTTTTGATTTAAGCAGCTGGCGTTAAATTGTGCTGGGTAATTTGAAATATACGATTAATTTAAATTTCTGAAACTTTTCAGAATCTTGATGATGTATTATTGTGTCAATTTTACATGTAAGCTTCTGTTAAAAGGATAATTTCATGAATGCGCTTGGCTGTGTTTAAAAATTTCAGCATTTTCGTTTCAATATTTAAAATGTTATATAGAAGTTTCGGTTGTGATTTAAGTCTGTTTTATGTCAATAAATACGAAGAATGAAAAATAAAAAACAATTGTAATTAATTTTTAGACGAAAATAATTCAAATTGAAAATAACGAAATGCAATAGATGTAATAAAGTGAAGAAATGTAACTTTCTGAAATTTGTAGTGTTCTGAAAAACGTGAATTTCTTAAAAATAAAAATAATTACAAGTTCAAATTTTGCATTTTGATTTTTCAATACAATTTCTATGTACTTTGGTCTATTTCTTTCATTTTCTTCTTGATAGACTGTTTTTTCTTTGTATTAGTTCTTCACTGATATTCATTGTTTTTTATTGATATGCATTTTTCTTTATTGACATGCATTTTTCTTTCTTGATATTCATTTTTCTCGAAATTATTTTCTACTGTATGCGGTTTTTGAAATTTTTATTCTTAAAAATACAGCGGTAATTGTTTAGCAATTCTCGTGAGTCGTTCTTTTTCAAAAACTGTTAATTTAACTAACATTATATTTTTTAAGCAATAAGCAACGTAGAAAAATAAAAATGTATCCTTTTTTTTTTAATTATTCTTGGGTTCTTCTATCAAGCGAATGTAATTTTTGCCAGATGGCAGTGATTTTGTACTGATTGGAGATGAAAAAAGTTGTTTAGCTTCTTCGTCAGTAACAGTAGGTTGTATCATCACAGGATCTCCCTTCTGAAATAATTAATTTATTATAATAATAGACAATTTGTTTAGTAATAGTAATCGGCAATTAAACAATCGACAATTTATTTAATAATACTGATCGGCAATTAAACAATCGACAATTTATTTATTAATAGTGATCGGCAATTAAACAATTGACAATATATTTAATAATAGTGATCGGCAATTAAACAATCGACAATTTATTTAATAATAGTGATCGACAATCCACAATTTAATTAATAAATAAAACGAAATTTAATTGTCATTAAATTACAAAATATTCTAAATGAAATTGAAAATTTTACATCAACATTTTTGTAAATTACCTTCCAATCGACTGGAGTTGCCACTTTGTGCTTATCAGTAAGTTGAAGCGATTCTAGAACTCGTATGATTTCACTGAAATAAAAAAAACGAATTAATAAAATTCATAGAAATGAATTCAATGAATTCGATAGAAACGAATTCAATAGCTCTACAACACTAAAAGTATTAGAATTTTTTTGTTTTTATTAAATAAAACAGAGAACTTTGTTTCATTTTTTGTGAGAATAGACAGAATTACAGAACAAAGCAATGACTAATTAAATTAAGCAAATTACACGTATCATACTCACTAATAAATTAAAACTTGTAAAGAGAATATATTCTTTTCAGGACAGAAATTATGATCCGATTGGAAAAGCATTTGGACTTGATTGATTTAGAAATTAAAATACATAATGTAAAGAAAGGCAGAAAGAAAGTAAAAAAGAGAAGGAAAGAAGAAAAGAAAAGAAGGAAAAAAGAAAAAGAAAAGAAAAGTAAAGAATGAAAGAAGAAAAGTAAAGAAGAGAAGAAAAATAGAGAAGTAAAGAAAAGAAGGAAAGTAAAGAAAAGAAGAAAAGTAAAGAAAAGAAGGAAAGTAAAGAAAAGAAGAAAAGTAAAGAAAAGAAGAAAAGTAAAGAAACGAAGGAAAATAAAGAAATAAAGCGTTAGTAACTACAAGAATAAAACGAAGATTTCCATACTCAAAATTTCTTCCCGTTGATGCTGGATACAAAATTGATAAACGCATCTTCTTTTTCCCGTCGATGATGAAAACTGATCGAGCTGATACTGGGATTCCTGCACTGTCAAGTTCCTGAGGATCTATCATCCCAAGCATCGAGACAAGATGACGAGATTCATCCTCAATTATCGGGTAAGGAAATCCAGGAGTCTTTATTCCTCCATATGCTTTGATATCCTAAAACATTTCATTTAAAAAGAAACAATTCCTCTTGAGCAAAATTACAAACAACATTATCTTTGAAATAATTACTATGTTTTGAAATATTCAATAGTTCTACAATGCTAAAAATATAATTGTTTGTATTCTTGTAAAATATAAAAAAGAAAATAACCTCGATCCATTCTTTATGGGAATTGACAGAATTACAGGACAAAGCAATGACTTTAACTCCAAGTTTTTGAAATTCTGGCAACAATTCCACAACCCTCGCAAGTTCTGTTGTACAAACCGGTGTAAAATCATGGGGATGAGAAAATAAAATACCCCATCTGCAAAAGAAAAATAATGCTTTTAGCAAATTAATGTTTACAGTTTAGTAAATTAATGTTAAGTTTAGTAAAATAATGCTTAGTTTGGTAAATTAATGTTTTGTTCGTTAAACTAATGTTTTGTTTGCTAAACTAATGTTTTGTTTGCTAAATTAATGTTTTATTTGCTAAACTAATGTTTTGTTTGCTAAACTAATGTTGAGTAAATGTCAAAACCAGGTGCATTTTAACAAACAAAATCCGTTTTAAAATCTCGTTTAAAAAGTTAGGTTAAAGTTATTTAAATAAACTTACGAGTCACCTAACCAGTCATGAAACTTTATTTTTCCAGTGTTTGTATTAGCCTCAAAATCAGGAAAAGTGTCTCCTAGTTTTATCATTGTTTTAATTAAAATATTAGTCAAATTCGTAAAAAAAATTACGTGGAAACGTGTTATTGTATTTATTCCCAGAAATTCGCCGGTAATCACGAATTTCCGTTTCCGTGACAACCACCGGAAAACGGAAACAAGAGGCGCTATCTTTAGTGATAAATTAATTTGAATTTAAAATTATTAAAGACTCTTAAGCCACTTTATTTTTTATTTTTAGGCGCTTAATTTGTTTTGTTCAATATATTAACTTCATTAACAGTCTTTTTATGATAACTAATCAAAATATACATAAAATATAAAATAATAATCTAATAAATAAAGAAACAAAACTTGCCGCCATTTTGTGGCTGTTTCGTCTCCGACCCCTCTTATTTACTACGGGGTTCACTCACCCCAGTTTAAAACCCAGTCTTGCAGTAGTCACATCGCGCTCCCGTTTTTTGGTCATTTTTGTATTATTTTGCCAATTTTATAATCAAAAATTAGATTCCAACGAAAATTATAAGAATTGTGCGCGAGATTAATATAAAATTTATGTATTTGATAGTCAAAATGTTGCAAAATTTGCGAAATATCAAAGTCACTGGAAGGCCTTTGTGACTGGTTCAAAGCGGTTGGAAGTACTTCAATACGGTTTTTTCTCAAAAAATTAGTTTTTTCTTTCAATTTAACGACTACTGGATTACTTTTCGAGATTATTTCTTGTTACGGTACGACTAATTGAATAATTTTGTGTTAAATTTCTGAACAGTAAAGTTTTGATTCCGCCAAATTTTGTCCGCCATCTTGAATCGGGGCCCACTTGTCTAATTGCAAGAAATACGACGCATTAAATTTTGTTGTTATATTTAAATTTATTCTAAATAATTTATTAGTGTAATTCAAATCAAGTGAGTGGTGAGTGAAGTGCTAGGATTTCAATTGCCTAATTACAAGGAATGCAATTGAAATGAAGAGTGTGACAAGTGAAGTGAAGAAACCTGGATGTCAACAATGCTAAAAGGTAGAAAATGAGTTTGTATAATAGCGCCCTTTAACAATACGAAAACAAAATAGAAAGCTTATTTTGCTTTAGTGTGATAGTTGACAACAAAAGAAAATGATAAATCGAGTATATAATAAAATACGTTTATTAAATTTTAATTAAATTAAATTATAATTTGTTTCTTTAGTCTGTTCTTCTCTTAATTGTAACCTCCTTTGTAAAGGAGGTATTGCAAACAATATAAGGCCACTTAGTGCTATCATCACTCCTGCTAGATAAAATGCTGGATCTGCAGATCCGTACAAGTCTTTTAGCCAACCTAGAAGAATAAAGTAGCAATAAATAATAGAATTACATTAAATTCCACCAATTTCTTCAAAATACTCGATTCTATCTCAATAATTTATAGGTTGTGTAGGATTTTCTAAAGAAAATTATTC
Organism: Ganaspis sp. Gsp50; assembly: GCA_011057455.1. NCBI lineage: Eukaryota > Metazoa > Arthropoda > Insecta > Hymenoptera > Figitidae > Ganaspis > Ganaspis sp. Gsp50. Next base: position 31,273 of record WNHD01000194.1, on the reverse strand, counting down.
GAGCAATCGAATTTTTCATACCTCCCAAAGGTGGTCCCAAAAACGATGCTATTCCTTGGAAAAGCAAAAGTAGCCCAAAGGCGTTTGTTAAGCGATCGAGACCAAGAAGGTCAACTAAAATCACAGATGTAAGTCCCACGTAAGCTCCAGCAGTGAAGCCAAATACTGTGGCATAAAGTGCCAAACTTCCATATCCCCCACATATTGTACTAAATGCCGTTGCTGAAATTAAATTTGCAATAATTAGCAAGCTTTTTAAAACAATTCAATAAAACTAAAAATTAATTATATTAAATTATCTTCTGTGCAAACACAAATATATTAAATTATCATCTGTGCAAACACAAATATGTGTTAAAATTTTAAATGAAAATAATAAATAACCTCTAAATGAAAATGATAAATAACATCTAAATGAAAATGATGAATATAATGTAAATGACTTTAATTAACCAATGTTAATTAATGCCTAATTAATCAAGTTGGGAATTTCAAGTATTAATAACCATAGCTAATCAAATAAGAAACATTAATTATAAAGAATTGAAAATTGATTAGAATATTTACCAACGCCACAAACTGTCAGGCACACATTGTAGACAAGTAACCTATTTATCCAGGGTTTATCCGAACAATACCCAAGAACAATGCGGCCCAAAGTATTCGCTATTCCAATAATTACTACGAAATGCGTGGAGTTATGATCGTCAATTTCTACTTTCTTAGCTAGAAACTATAAAAAGAAAAGGACATTTTTAAAGAGGTTGAAATAAATAAATAAATATATAATAAATATGTAATAAATTAAATATATTTTTCTTTGATTTTCAAATTACATTAAAAATATTTTTCCATTTCGAAAACATTAATTTTCACTACTTTTTATTTTTATTATTTTGTTTTATTCCATTTTTGTATACACTACGCATTTGCGGAGATGTTTTGAAATAAAAAAATATTAACTGACCAATTGCAATTTACTGAAGATTGTTTTTGTATAAGGTTACTTACCGTCACGAAATAGAAAGGTATATAAAAACCGATGCTTGTGAAAAAATTTGATAATGTAAAAATAATATAAATAGGATCCTTTAATAGAGATAGATCCAACATTTTATGGAATATATCCATCTTTTTCTTCTCTTCCAAAACATCCTCAGACGAGTTTCTCGTCCCGTTTGGTAAACTCTTGATCGACTGACGAAATTTCAAATTTTCCACACTATTCACCAAAGACTCTCTGCACATTTTTTAAAATTTTTTAGATTAGATAAAAGTAGTTTAAATACATATTCTATTTAGAATAGAAATAGTTATATCAAAAATATACAAAAATATATAAAATTTAGTAACGTTTTTAAATCTTTCTTTTATTTTTATTTATTTTTAATATCACTTAAAATTAAATAAATAAATAATAAACTATGTATATAAATCTATATATAAATTAAACTATATATGATGTATCGTAGACAAAAATATTTAAAATATTTTATGTTTAAAAAATACTATAAAAAATATGTAAATAATAATATGCTATTTAAATATTAAAAAATCGAAATACTAACGGACGTTTGCGGAGATTATCCACACTTCCTTGATAAAAAATATCTCGTCGATTCATAAATCCGCTTCCGAATGATTTCGTCGTGTGTTCACGTTTACTCGTGATTAGAATCGGTTGACTCAAAGCAATCCTTATATTGTGTGAATTCTTGTAATTATTATCTGCCAAGTATTTTGAATTAACGTTGCAGACACTATGGGGTCGATGAAAACCATTTAACGGAAATAGAGTAGATTCGGTTTCGATTTCCTTTGTTATTTCCTGAAACGAAAAATTCTAAGGTTAATAATTAATTAATGAACTTTATTATTAATAAAGATAATAAATTATTTATTATTTCATTAATTATGAAACTCAATCGAGTCAAAATTAGAAAAATTAAAGCTCGTCTAAAAATTAAGTAAATAATTAAGTAAGAAATATAATTTCCATGAAATAAAATTTACCTCCATGGCTATGGATTTTTTCTTTTTAACTGGCTCTAAAGGCCTAAAGAGAATTCCAAAAATTATACAATTTAAAACGATGCCGGAAATAATCATCATTGTTCCTCGCCAGCCGAAGTTAGACACAAACAATTTTAGTAATGGTGTAAAAACGAAAGTCCCTAAACCTGAACCGCACACTGCAATTCCTGTCGCTAAAGATCTATATTTTTCAAAGTAACAGGTCACACTCACTATTGCTGGCAAGTAAATCAAACCAAAACCAAAACCTAAAAAAAGTAAATCATAAAAATACTATTCTAAAGAAACAAATTTTAAAGCGAGATGCAAAACTCATGAAATTCAAACCGATAGAGAATAACTAAAATTTAATAATATTGAAAGTAGACGTCAAAATTTCGATTCCTTAAAACTTTGGAATAATTGTTTTTTCATCAAGTAATTAATTATTTTTTTCATCAAGTAAATAATTGTTTTTTTCATCAAGTAAATAATTGTTTTTTCATCAAGTAATTAATTATTTTTTTCATCAAGTAAATAATTGTTTTTTTTCACCAAATATTTACCTTTTACAAAAAGTACTTTTTGAAACAATAATCCTTGTAGCTTTCAATAAACTTTAAATTGAACCGATTTTTACGGCGTTTTAAATTAAAAAAACTTTTCGATTATTTAGCCAAAACAATTTCGAAAAAATGTTTTTCAATTAATTTCTTAATTTCAATTAATTTTTTAATTTCAATTAATTAACGTCCATTTGGAAACTTTGAGGAATCTAATAGCTTACCTAAAAATAAATCCTTCGCAGCTCGCTTTTAAACAATAAACGAAAAAGTTTCATTTGCATTAGAAATAGGTTTTCAAAACATTAATACACTGAAACAATTTTTTTCTTTTGTGGAATGGAAAAGTTTGTATATCATATTATATCTGACTTTATCTCTCATGACAGTATTTTTATCACAAGCTTTTTACATTTGTTTTTAAACAATATTGATTCTTGCTCTTGTATAAACTTTTCTGCCAGATGCGCGAAAACACACGTCATGGAAATAACTTTTATGAAACATAAACTATCCACAAGCTTGTAAACAAAGAAATAAACAAAGTAATTTTTTTCTTTTATATGCCTATTTTTAATCTTTTAAAATTAATTTACTTTTAATTAAGTATTTAATCTTTCGTTTATATTTCTTTATTCTTTAAATAAACAAGTTTTAGGCCAATTTTTCCACATAGTAATTATAATAAATAATGTTGATTAACAAAACAATTAGTTTGCGTTCTTATAACGACGTTCAATTAATCGACGTTTTATTTATAAAATAATTACGTGGGAAAATGGTCCTAAAATCTTTATTAAATGTAAAAAATATACTAAAAATTCGTAATATTTTGGTGATATTAAAAATTGTTAATATTTTAGTGATATTCAAAATTGTTAATATTTTAGTGATATTCAAAGTTGTTAATATTTTAGTGATATTCAAAATATTATTAATATTTCAGTGATATTCAAAATTGTTAAAATCTTAGTGTTATTTTAAATATTACTAATAATTTGATTTTAAATACAGAAAGAATAGAAATAGAAATGTTGATATTTTTTATACGTAAGTTTTATCATTTTCAAAAAACGGATTGTTAGATAAAAATCGTTTTCAGTGTATTACTGGCTGCAGTAATTAAAGTTCATTTTTTTACATTCTCTTCTATTATTTTTTTTAAACAATTTCTTACCAGCGCCAATGCCTATTGACACACATAGTGTGAAAACATTTTGAGCCCACACGCTGACAAAGAAGCAAGCGCTAGCCAATATAGAGCCTGCAATTGTAACTGGTCGGCAGCCATATTTATCAACAAAAACGCTAGCAATCGGACCTAAAAAATTCCCAGATAATTAACACGCATATTGACACATAGAATTCATTCTTACATTATGAGTAACTAAAATTATAAAAAAGTAATCAAAAAGTAAAAGTAATCAAAAGTAAAAGTAATCAAAAGTAAAAGTAGTAATTAAAATTAATCTAAAAGTAAATAATGAACTTCTTTAAAACACTAAATTTATGCAAATAAAGTTCCGAACGTCCAAATAACGTTTGTTATTATTTTTTCAAAACAATTGTTCATTTTCATCAAAAGTATATTTTTGAATAATTAAAATGAAAATAAAACAATTCGTTCAAATGATCGTTCCAAACTTCATCAAATTATTAATTTAACAAAAAACTTTAGTTCTATAAAAAATATAAAATTTACCAGAACATAACGTGACACCAACTAAAATAGAAAGAATCCACGCCGTTGTTCCTGTTCCTGCATTAAAATGATCTATAAGCCTTTCAAATAATACACCAAACGAGTACGTCACACCGTCAGCTAAAAAACAAAATTATTAATTAAAAATGAAATATAGTAAATAATGAATAGGAAAATGTATACAGAAAATATCCAATAATGCACAGAAAAAAATAAGTCTTGTTTTTAGTCCACTTGAACTAAAATTTATCCTCAAATGTTTAATTTTAAGACCAAAATTTGACTTGATTCATCTTTTAGCCAAAATCTGAACTAGTTTTTAGTCTTTTTAGCTTTCTAGGTGTGATTACATTTAGACTTTATTTTTTCTGTGTGAAAATATGAAAAATAATAAATATAAAAATGTTATTCCACCCGTTTAGACAATTCGACAATAATTGTCGACATTACATTTAAACATTAAAATTTAAACAAGTTTTTAAATAATTTTTTAAACAATTTGTTTAAAACATAATATTTAATTTTTGATTATTGTATTGAATCTGTCACTCAGGAGAATAAATAAAATTGATAATTTTATTCCCAAATATTAAATTTGTTTAATATTTAAAAGTTTAAAAAAACTCGGATTTTTTTTCAATTCAAATTCTGTTTCGTGTCAAATTCGTTTAATTTAATTTTCATCTCGATTTTCATTAGACTCGTTTTCAGAATTGACGTTTAAAGAGGATGATTTCTTTTTTTATAGAAACATTCAAGTCGAAGAATTTTATAGTGATCAAAGCCCTTTCAAGAGTCGTTCTTTAAGTGGAAATAAAAATGTTAAATTCAATTTTATGAAATTTGCTCGTTCTACAAACTATAAAGTTCGTGATAGGTTCACGTAAATCACGGGAAATTTCCTCCGTACAGACACGGTAGAATGTAATTTATTCGTAATCTATACTCGAATAGCACTCTGCAGTGCGATTAACTATTGACCACTTACTCCGTCATATTGCAGTAAAAGTTAGCAAATCACGGCATTTATTCAAAAACTTTAATTGCCTTATCTTCTAAATGTTAAAAAAACCAGCTTATTAAATTACATGAAAAAACATCGTTACTGCGTTGAGAAACCATTTAATCGATTAAACGCAATAAAGAAACATTCAATCGTTTTAGGCACAATTAAATCTATTAATTATCTTTTAATTCCAAATTATCTTTTCAATGCATCATAAATCTATAAAGAACAATAAAAGGCTACGGAAATAAGTTAAAAGAAAAGAAAAATAATAAAAAACAAAAAATACAGAAATAGTATAATAAAAATAATAATAATAATAATGACAACGATAATGAATAATAATAATTATTTGTGATAAATAAAATAAATAATACTAATAATAACAACGACAATGAATAATAATTATTTGTGGTAAATAAAATAAAATAAATAATAATAATAATAAAGTAACAATAATAATAAAAAAATATTAAAGAAGTGCAGTAATTATTTAATTAGTTTAAATGATTGCACAAGAGAGGAATTGAATAAAAGAAAGTAAATAAAAAAAGTATTTTAAAAAACGTAATATTATATGCATATTAAATACCCAAGGAATCTGATCTATAAAAATAAGAACCGAATGAAGTAAAATTAAAAAAGTAAAGTAATTATTTAATTATTTTAATTGATCGCGCAAGAGAGGAGAAAATGAGAATGATAGAGAGAGGAATCACACTCTCTTCTTTGAGAGAATTAATAAGAATCTGCAACTATTAGCTGACTAGATGTAATATGATATAGTCTAGATATGAAAATGCAAAACAGTAGATTAAGCATAAAATAGTTTGAATTGCTTAGAAAAAAATAGAGTTTAATTTGCTAAAGACCTTCTCGGTTTCATTATAGCTGACATTTTTAAATTCCAAAAAATATCTTGGAGAATAATCGGTAACAAGCGCAGCTACTTGCGTGACTTAATGTTCTTTAGCCATTTTCCGGATAAATTTCTTACACAATATTGACTTCTTTCCGGTTAGCTATTAACTGTTTTCTTCTTATTGCTTAAATAGCACACTTTTATGGGAGAAAATTGTATTACCTTGTACAAGACAAAAGAACAATCTAAAACTTAACGATTATTTCCACTTTTCGTTAAATATCACTTTCAGCAACAATGCATTTTTAAATATTTTCAACGTTTTCTAATACATTAGTTTTTTGTTGCCTTGATCTGGAAATTTTAATTTTTAGAAAATATGAAAAAATTTTTGCGTTTTATTATTTTTTGTTGTTCTTTTTATTTTTAAATCTTTAGCTTGTTTTGTTTTTTTCTTCTTTATTCTTATTCTTTTATTTATTTATTAAAACCTATCTTTAAATTTAAATCTTTAAATCTCTCTTTAAATTTTTATTTTTATTCTTCTATTTATTAAAATCTATCTTTACACTTTGAATTTTTATTCTTATTCTCCTGTTAAAAAATTATTTTTTTAATTATCCGTAATTCTTCGTTTTCATTTCATTCATTTCAATGGTTCCAATTTTATTAATTTTTCCATTCATTCAAATTTGTATTCCCCATTTATTCTCCCATTTGTACGTACATCTTCATTTTATATTTAACGATGAATCGCGTGTGTAATCATCTTCATTATTTACCCCATTTTTATGTTATTCATTTTTTTTTATTCTTCTGATTTAACTATTCCATTTTATTTTTTGATATTCCCTTTATATTTTAATATTTATTCCCTTTGATTATATTTTTTTCTCTATTTCTCATCATTTTTTAATTCTCATTATTTCTTTAATTCCTTTCTTTCTTTCTTTATTTATTTCTTTCTTTCTTTCTTCAATTCTTAATTCCTTTTTTTATTCTCGTTCGCTTAGGTACATTTATTCCCCTCTTTTAATTAATTTCGTTATTCCTTCTTTCAATCTACATACTCGGCATTAGAATGTGTCTGAATTCTTTCGAAATGCAATTTTTAATTAATTACTTTTAGCTAAATTAATTGTTTTTGCGTAGATTCATCTGAATATTGCGCATTTTCTACCGCCTGTTGAGATCTTTGAAACAGACTGTCTAGTCGTGCCTCTAATGTGCTCGTATTCATTTATATTATAAATAGATTGTTTCACATTGCAGGACTTTCCACGTAGTCTACTTGCTCCTAATTATTCCGACTACTTCCATGCATTGCCACTCAATTATGTTGAAATTGTAGGAAGCCAAAAAAATTCTCTGTGCATTTATTGCCCATCGGAATGAAATTCTAAATTAAACATAGATTTAATTGAAAATCCATTTAATTGAAGACCTATTTCATTCGAAATCCATTTTAATTGAAAATTTATTTCATTCGAAATCCATTTAATAATTGAAGATCCATTTCGTTCGAAATTCATTCTAATTGAAAATCCATTTTATTCAAAATTCATTCTAATTGAAAATCCATTTTATTCGAAATCCATTTGAATTGAAAATCCATTTTGTTCAAAATCCGTTTAATTGAAGATTCATTTCATTCGAAATTCATTTTAATTGAAAATGCATTTACATTTGAAATCCCTTCTTTCGAAATTCATTTAATTTTAAATCTATTTAATTCAAAATCGATTTAATTGAAAATCTATTTAATTCAAAATCGATTTAATTGAAAATCTTTTTAATTCAAAATCCACTTAATTGAGAATCTTTTTTCATTGAAAATTTGTCATATTATACACAAAGAAATAGATAAATTAAATGAATGAAATACAATGTTACTAAGCAGATAAATTTAAACAAAACCTTTTTTGTTATAATGTGAATCAGTCATTTATGATTCACTCACAGAAAAGGGTTTAGACAGGAAATAAAATCCAATGATGAATTACAGATTATAAATAAATCACAAGTTAATTAATTTCTTATAGTTACATTTTTACTTATAGTTGTACATTTTTATTCAATAGCGATTTTTATATTGCATTTATTATTATTATTATTATTATTATTATTATTATTATTATTGTATATAATGTAATATAAACAATAATATAAATAATAAAAAATGAAATATAAAAATAAATAAATATAAAAATATGAAATATAAAAATACAAAAATATAATAATAATAATAATAATAATAATAATAGTAATAATAATAGTAATAATAATAATAATAATGACAATAGCAACAACAATAACAATAAATTATAATAAACCGAATTTATTAATAATTATTCTAATCATAAAAAAGAAAAATGAAAGTAAAATAAAAATAGTTCAAAAAACTCGATAATTTACAAGTAAAATAAAACGAGGAAATAATACGATAATAAAAATAAAATAATTGAGAGCTAAAATGAATTAATATGAATTTTTATTAAGAACACTGAGAGCCGATAAAGCTCTAATTTTAAATGAATTAATTGATATTATTAATCGACTTTTGATTCCCCTTTCAACTATTAAGGAAAACAGATAATTCGAACTTTTTATCAACGCGTTTTCAATTGAAAAAAAATAAAAATATTTTACTCACTGACAATGTGTATCATGAAAGATCCAAAAACGATAATCCACCCCCACCCCCCGTCCGGAGGTGGGGGTTGAGAATCTTCCTCTGACATATCTTGCATAAGGTTGTCATTTTCTTTATCCTCTTGAAGTTTGTCAACCCTTCCATTTTGTCCGTTTTTCTTATCGTCCAGGATCGAATGTGCCATGGCCGTGAATAAATAACTGCACAAGAAAATAAACACAGTGAGCCATTGTCAAAGAGGACAGAAACAACAAAAAGAATGTAATTAATGTTTTTCTTTTTCTTTAATTACTCCACTGAAAAGAGTCATCTCGTACTCATCTGAAAGTAGTCCATTGTTTTTTTCTCACTCAACTAAAAATAGCCTGTCTCTTTTTTACTAAATTGAAAATAGACTGTTTTTTTCTACTTAAGTGAAAATTGAAAATCTCTCACTCGTTTGATACTTTCTTCGTCTTTTACCTTTCTTTTTTATTTACTTATTTTAGTGTTTGATTTTCTCGAAAATTTATCTCATTTTTATCAAAATATGCGTGCGTATTTTTCACTCGTTTATTTTATTTTTAAAATATAAAAATAAAGATTTGTTTTATTTTTAAAATATAAACATAAAAATTTATTTTATTTTTAAAATATAAACATAAAAATTTATTTTATTTTTAAAATATAAAAATAAAGATTTATTTTATTTTTAAAATTTAAAAATAAAAGTTAATTTTATTCAGGTTTCGGATTGAAACATTCGCGAATAATAAATTACAAAAATTTGAATGCAAATCTGTGATTTTTTAGAACATTGGGATTTAGATATTGCAAATTAATTGGAGAAAATAAATCTAATTCTATAATAAATGATAAAAGACTAAAAAAAATAGCATTTAGAATTTTCTAAAATAAAGTATGATATAAATAATAAAAAAATACGATTCTTTTAGTTTCAGTATTTTTATGCCTTTTTTATGAATAAACAAAACTATCGAAATAAATTGCATTAATTATTAATTAATTATTATAGTTAATTGCAATTAATTGAATGGTATAAATTGCGAATAAATTGCATTAATTATTAATTATAATTAATTGCAATTCGTTGAATTGTATAAACTGCAAATAAATTGCATTAATGATTAATTAATTATTATAATTAATTGCAATTAATTGAATTGTATAAATCGCAAATAAATTGCATTAATTATAATTAATTGCAATTCATTGAATTGTATAAAATGCAAATAAATTGCAAATAAATTCCATGGATTATTAATTAATTATTATAATTAATTGCAATTAATTGAATGGTACAAATTGCAAATAAATTGCATTAATTATTAATTAATTATAATTAATTGCAATTAATTGAATTGCATGAACTTCATTTTAAACTTACTTTATAAATAAAGAAATTAAAGAGTTGGCGTTGGAGATTGGATTATTTGGTGCTTTTTGAAGAGATGAAAAGCGTCATGTTTAGGAAAAATACTTGAAGTGGGAAAGACATCGATGTTCACTACGTCTGATTCTGATGGTAGCAGTAAAGTGACTGTATGATACAGGGTCCTTCACCGAATAACCGATCTGGTACAGCACGTGTTCTTTCAATGATTGTGCAAAGAGCTTGTATACAGATGGTGTCGCATTTGTCAGACTAATCGCAAACATTTCTATCTTTCTTCATTATCGTTTTCTTTCTTCATTATTCTTGTCCTTCTTTAATATATACATCAACAGCCTCCACAATATCTCCCGCAATTGCAATAAACTTCCTCCGCTCAGTAACTCATAGATACCTGTAGATTATAAGTTTAGATTATTAAAAATGCAAAACCAAAAGGTCAAATATAATAGCGCTCCAAACAACAGTTTCTAGTCAATTTTCAAACGATTTTTAATCAAACAGAATTTCAGAAAATTCTCCACCACTTTTTGTTCAAGAAACATTTCTAATCAAGTTTTATTCTCGTAGAAATTTTAGGATTTTCAATCCAGAGAAAGTAGGAAATATTTTTTCTTTTTACAAAAACAAATTTTTTGGCGATTTTTCATTTAGAAAAAATTCCTAGATATTTATTTTTAATTAAATTAAATTTGAGAACGAAAATTAAATATTTTTTATTTTTTGTTAAAACTTAAAATTGTATTAAAATTTAAAAGTGAAAAACAGTTTTTTAAAATAAATAATAAATATTTTATACATTTTGAATTGAATAAATAAAATAAATAAATAAATTTTAATCTAAAATAAATATTTAATCCAAATAGATTTTTAATCCAAAATAAATGTTTAATCCAAATAAATTTTTAATCCAAAATAAATTTTTAATCAAGAAGAAATTTTTAAATGATACTAAAGTCTATCTTTTTTTCGTTCAAGAAAAACTAAAAAGCGAATTTTTATTTATCTAATCATTCCTGCAGTATTAATTACCAGCATTGTAAAAAGAAACGGCAAAATGGAATTTTTGCATGTTGTAAATATTTAAAAATATTAAAATAGCAAAAACTTGTTTTTTAATTTTTCATAAACGAAAAAAACGTTGTGAATTTCATATTTTTTAATCGATAAGAATTTTTTAATCGATAAGAATTTTATAATCCAGAAGAAATTTTTAATCGAAAAGAAATTTATAATCGAGAAGAAATTTTTAATATTTTTAACCGAGAAGAAATGTTTAATCCAAAGGCAATTTTTAATCGACAAGAAATTTCTAATCCAGCCAATTTTTAATCCAAAGATAATTTTTAATCGTCTTTATAGATTAATTAAATTTCTAATCCATTTTTATTCCAAAGGAAAGTGTTTCTCTTTTTCTTTGAAAGAAAAATTCAATTCTAAATTTTTTTTGTTGAAAAACTAAAATATCCTTATCTTTTAGTCGTTCTAATTTCAAATTATTTTATGATCGTTGTAATTAAATAATCTTAATTGTCTATAATTTTAGACCCAATATTCTAAGATTTAGAAATTTAAATTCCACTTTTTCCAAATTGTTTCAAATTTATTTACAATCATTACGATACATAAATACAATTACTATGATAAGCTTTTTTAATTGCATTTCGAATCGTGATTTCGAAATTCATAAAGTTATCAATTTTGGTATTATTATCACACCTATCATAAATTATATCTTGTGTTTTAAAAAGGCCAATCAAATTATAATCTCCAGCAATAAAACCTTATCCCCAATTCGAATCTTACAAGAAAACTTGGAAAATCCGGAAATCACTTGAATTCAGGGTTAACTGCTACTCAAGCAGGGAAATAAATTCTCTTCTCCCGGTTATTTTTATTTCTTTATAATAATAAATGTATAAATAACTTGCACTTCTTTCTTGAGAAGAAAGAAAGTTTGTCTTTTAATATCCCGGACGATAAAGCTATTTGGCATGGAACTTGATTTGAAAACAAAGAGAAAGAGGTGTTAAGGCTCTCGGCCAAACTAAGTTGCATTGCATCGAGGCTGCCGATGTAATTTTATGCACTCAGCTTTCATGGCGCCTTTAACTCTTTCACACTGTATTCCGTCAACAATGACTCTCATTGCTCGATGACCCTTGGCTTGCAGATTTAAAATATGACAAATGTAATTTGCTTCAAATTTTCATTATAGTAGGATATTCCAATTACTTTCTGATAATGCCTAATTCCATTGCAGGGTTATCAGAAGTAGACTCTTGTCAATAATTAGTCGCCAATAAAATCTTTGTCGCAATTATAAGCAAGGTGGTTTTCAAAAATTTATTTTTTTTGTAATTTATCGCAAAAATTTGCTAATTATTATTGTTTTTTCGCACATTTTCGAAATGAGGAAATTATAGCATAATTATTACCATTATAATTAAATAATAATAATTATTGTTATTTTATTATTTTGTTATTATTATTATTATTATTATTATTTTGTTATTATTATTTTGTTATTATTATTTTGTTATTATTTTGTTATTATTATTTTGTTATTATTTTGTTATTATTATTATTGTTTTATTATTCTTGATGTTTTATTATATTCATTGTTTCATTATTATTTATTTATATATTTATTTATATATTTATTTATATCTTACACCTTATGTTAATTTTTAATTTTTTCTGTATAAAAAGTCTTACATGGGGGGTGGGTGGTTAAAATTTTTTGAATATTACCTTACGTAATTTATGAACGACTCATTATTATTAGAACTATTTTATAATAATTCATAGACCTTTCTTTAATTCAAAATGGTGTAATAACTTTTGTAGCCTTTGGTCCTTTTTTAAAAATGAAAAACAAAAATTCGTCAAAATCCAGTCTTCTTTTATTTTTATAAATTTTTCAATGCATTTCACCATGAACTATTATTACTACTATTATCATTATTATCATTATTATCATTATTGTCATTATTATCATTATGCACCATTATCACTATTCGTCTGCTAATATTTTGTCATAATTATTTCTATTTTTACAATTTTCAATTAAAGTATATTCTCGTACTCAGAAAGCTTTTCTAGAGACAAGTCTACCTTCTTCCCCATAAGCTATTTATTCTGAAAATATTTAGGCTATTCGTCAAGAAACGAAAATAATTTTTTCACAAAAATAAAATAAATAAATAAACAAAAATGTTTGACAATTAAGGAATATTAATTATCAGTTCAAAAAGAACTTTAAGCCTAAACAAAAATTCTTTTACAAACCTCTAAATCCACATTCAACATTTTTATAATTGATTTTAAAATAAAGTTTGTCCAGTTTTTCGTAAAATCAGTTTTACTAATTTTCAAAAAAATGCGTTGAAATTTTCCAGAATTATTCACATGTACGTTTTCATTAATATTCATTAGAACTAATAGTAGTTTCTACAATTAATTTATTAATTATTTTGTATTTTTAATTCATAACAAATTAATTATTCTTTTTAGTAAAATATTTGGTAGCAAAGTTCCCATTATATTAAAGATTCTACTAAATGATATGCACATAAACGCACTAAAGACCAAGAAAATATATTATTTTCTTTGATAAAACTAATTATACTTATAATTGTACAAGGCACTTTTTTAATTTTATATTTCGTTATTTAAACAAACAATTTTTTGTATTAATAATATTTTTACATATTAATAATGTTTTTTTATTAATAACGTTTTTAATTAATAATGTTTTTTTATTAATAACGTTTTTTAATTAATAATGTTTTTGTATTAATAATGTTTTTATTAATAACGTTTTTTAATTAATAATGCTTTTGTATTAATAATGTTTTTGTATTAATAATGTTTTTTTATTAATAACGTTTTTTAATTAATAAAGTTTTTGTATTAATAATGTTTTTTTATTAATAATGTTTTTGTATTAATAATGTTTTTTTATTAATAACGTTTTTTTATTAATAATATTCTTTATTAATAACGTGTGTTATTAATAAAGTTTTTCATAAATGTTTTTTATTCAGAATGGTTTTTATTAATGTTTTTTTTATTAATAATGTTGTTTTAATAATATTTTTTTATTAACAATGTTTTTCTTAATGGTATATATATGTTTATTACTACGTTTGAGTACAAATGAATATTTTACACAACACGTTTAAATTAATTGAAAATAAGAATAAAACATCCATCTGAATTGGTATTAATTAAAATTAATTTGTAACTAAAAGTTAAGTTTTGTTTTGAATCCAATTGATTCTCTGATTTATGAAGCGTAATGTGAATAATATATTAAACAAGAGAATTAAGACACGAAAATACCAACCAAACAAGTTAATTAAACCAATCAATTTTACTTCTTTATTAACTTTGGCATTTTTATTGTCGACTACCCTGGGAATTGTTTTTCATGAGAGCAAGTAACTTGTAAGTGTCACTTTTAGTTAAAAATCAGTGTCGCAATAAAAGACCAAAGATAAACATCTGATCATGAATGTTTTTAAATTACGACTCGATCAATTCCAATATTTAGAGAAATAAAGGTATTCATATAGGATAAACAAGTTGCGTCATTATATTGGTTTCAAACAAAAGCAAAAAACGTTTTGTTTCGATTTTAAACAAAACTAAATTCAAACTTAACATTCCAATTTTTATTTAAATCAAAAATGATTAAAATTTATTCAACTTTAACAAACTTGCTATTTCACGATTAAAAAATATTCAACTTTAACAAACTTGCTATTTCACGATTAAAAAATATTCAACTTTAACAAACTTGCTATTTTACGATTAAAAAATATCCAACTTTAACAAACTTGTTATTTTACGATTAAAAAATATCCAACTTTAACAAACTTGTTATTTCCTGATAAATAAATTCATTGGTTGGATAAATTAAAATGTATTCAACTTTAACAAACTTCTTATCTCACAATAAAAATGTATTAAACTTTATAAATTTCGTCAAAGATACTTTCCTTAGACACACATTGTCAATTTGTCCACATTATCAAAGTTGATTCTGCCATTTATTAAAGTTAAATTGAATTTACTTGTTTCAATATCTTGTTTGTTCTCTTGTTCTTGAATTTCTTATTTTCTTCAAAGAATTTGTTATCTAGCTAATCAGAAAACAAAAGTCATTAAAAGTGAAAAGATTCTTTTATCTAGCGAATAGTTTAGATAAAAGACTCTTTAACTTCACTATTCTTAGCAAAAAAAAATGTTATCCCAAAAAGTGCTTCACATTGTTCTTCTTTTTCACCTTTACCCTTCTCAAGAAAAGGGTTAAAAGCTCTGCTTCATCTCCCTTTTATGCTCCCTGTGTATAACTGTCTCTTCAAAGTGATATCATGTTGCACAAACATCTATTCATACTCTCTTGCTAAAGTTTTTTCTACCTGAGCTTCGACAATAGGCCATTCATAAATTTTCGATTATTCTCTCCAATACAATTTTAATAGACGGATAATCAAATCACAATTTCCTATCATTTTTTCACGGGAGAAACAATAATCAATAATTATGTAGATACATTTTTGCTCCCCTAAACTTGTTTTGTAAAAGAAAAAAAAGAAAAGATAAAAAAATGATAATGTTCCATAATCTAAACTTCGTCTTTTAGTCTCGATTTTTGAACAGACAATAAACCAGAATTACTGGCTTAATTTTGCAACGTTTTTTTCCTTTACGAAAAACTAAAAAGCAATTTTTTCTTTACTTAATCATAATACAGGAATTTATTTACCAACTTTATAAAAAGATAAGAAAAAATTAGCAAAAGTCAAAAATCGCACATTTTTAATACACTCTCATTATTGATGAGAATATAAAAAAACAATATTTGCAACTTGTATGAAAATATTTAAAATATATTAAAATCTACAAAAATTTACAAATAGATTTTTTTCTTTATTTTTCGTAAATGAGAAAAAAATTGCGAACTTCAGTTTAAATTGAAAAGTTAAATTTGATTTGTCAAATTTATGTAGAGTGATAGTGCTATTGTGAAAAGCACTACATATTATTTAAATAAACTATTTTTCATTAAAATTATGAATTCAATGTGAATGTAAAAACGTGGAGTAACAAAGTCTGCAGATCGTTATCAAATCTTGATCGAAAATTTTGATAGGGAATTGTTTAATTTTAATTATCTTATCAATAATATTTATCATAATCTACAAATTCTCCTGAGACTAAAGATCAAGTTCTTGAAACGATAAAATAGAGACAAACTGATGAAGAATCTGTGTCAGAAAGCATTCCACTTTTAACTAGTTTTCAAATTTAATAAAATTTAACAACTAACTTAATACTAACTTCGTCAAACTCAAAAAGAGTTCGTGTTAAAAATAATGATGATGATGAGATAATAGTATAATATAATAATAATGATAACAGAAGTAATCTTATTAATAAGTCTGATATTTATAAAAATATATAATAAAAATTAATAGTAATAAGGGGCCCCAGTAATAATAATAATAATAATAATGATAATAATAATAATAATGATGATAATAACAATAATAATGATAATAATAATTAAACCTTTTTTGAGGTTTCAAATGCTAATAAATGAAAAAATAATAATAATAGCAGCAGAAAGAATAATAAAATATGCAAATCTAATTAAAACAATTTTGTATACTTTTATTTGATTGAATAATAATAATTATTTTTAATTATTTATTTTCCTTACTCATAAATTGAAGTTGTACACTTAAAAAACAAGCCTTATTAAACAATTAACCAATTTAGTCTACACACTTTTCTTCCAACACATGTTCTATTTTATACAGTGAATATTTTTCTCAAAAAATTTTTATTTTCTCATTTTTTATCTTATTTTTAATCTCATTTTTGTATTGAAAAGATATGCTTATCAATATTTTATGAATTTTATTATTAGAAATATTCGTAATCTAAAATGTCGTTTCAAGAAAATGTTATTTTAAACTTTACTTTAAATTTGTTGAAAATAACGATGAATTTCAAGCAAAAATAATGAAAGAGGTGCACGTGGATTAAAAAGAAGCATATGTTTTCTCCACGTGAGGCATATGTACCCACATTGTGAAGATTAAAAGACGTTTGCCATTTGCAATATCAACTTAACATAATTTTTTTCTTGCATAAATTCTTTTGTGCAAACTTACTTTACTCCAGTGAAAACTAGTTAAATATCGACATTGTCTTTTCGTAATAATTATTCTATAGAATTTCAATAACTGCTTCTTTTGCACAATATTCACTATTCACTGTTATCTAGTTTAGCGATACTACTTTTATATTCTACATTTTATTGTGTGATAAAAGCCACGTGACCAATTCTTGTCACAACGGACACACTTGTAAAAACTTTGTCCAAATCATTTGCAGCACTTCCACTATGTTTTATCTATCAACTCTTTTTTGCAACTCAACTTTTTCTTTTCATTTGGTTTTTTACTTTCCTTTTCTCTAAATTTCTATCACTTGTTTTTTTCTTTTCTTTCAATTTTTCCTTTCTTCGTTCTGTTTCTCTTTCTTTTTAATCGTTTTTCTTTTGATCGTTTTTATTTTAGTCGTTTTTATTTGACTCGTTTTTATTTCACTCTTTTTTATTTTACTCTTTTTTATTTTACTCTTTTTTATTTCATTCTTTTTTATTTCACTCTTTTTTATTTTACTCTTTTTTTTATTTCACTCTTTTTTATTTTACTCTTCTTTATTTTACTCTTCTTTATTTTACTCTTTTTTATTTTACTCTTTCTTTTTAATCGTTTTTATTTTACTCTTTTTTATTTTACTCTTTTTTATTTCACTCTTTTTTATGTTACTCTTCTTTATTTTACTCTTTTTTATTTTACTCTTTTTTATTCCACTCGTTTTTACTTCACTCCTTTTTATTGTACTCGTTTA
The DNA here is from genome assembly GCA_011057455.1 of Ganaspis sp. Gsp50. Classification (NCBI taxonomy): domain Eukaryota; kingdom Metazoa; phylum Arthropoda; class Insecta; order Hymenoptera; family Figitidae; genus Ganaspis; species Ganaspis sp. Gsp50. The sequence goes on along the minus strand of WNHD01000194.1, from coordinate 13,146 downwards.
CATTTTACTCATTTATATTTTCCTTATATTATTGATTCCTTTTTTATTTCTCGTTTTCTTTATCCTAAACATTCTTTTTCAATACTTGACAAATTTAGAAAAATATCCCCCTACAATTGCGCAAAAGATGATCAGTAAAAAAATATTTATCATAAGTACCTTGATTTTTCTTCAGAGGGGTTACTTTCTTTGTTATCTTCTTTCTTGATTCTTGATAAAATTGTCCAAAGGGTTGAATTTTCCAGTGAATTTGCAAATTGAGTTTTTCGATAAATTTGCAAAATGAGTTTTTCGGTAAATTTCCTGATAGGCTGCACTTTCAAATAGTTTGAATTTCCGTGTAATTTTAGTTGAAAGAAAAATTCTTTTCAAATGAACTCCGATTGTAGGGAAAACTGAACTGTTCGCCAAGACCGCTTGAGCGCAAATGCTGAACTTTATCATACGAAGAGTGACTTTGTGCGACTTTATAAACTGTGAATTCAAAGTGAGACACACGCGATGCAGTTGCATGTAGAATGACGACAACCGTCCGCCCCTTTTCTCTGGTAGCTTTTCCGAAGCACATTCGGTCTGAAAATAAAAGCGAGTTGTGTTTATAGCCCAGAGGCGAATGAACAGCTAGCATTCCTCTCGAGGAGATCGGGCAAAATTTGCAAATGTAATTTAGAAAAGGGGTTGAAAGCGTCGAGAAAGGCTCGACGAATAAATTAACTTTTAGGGTGGTTTAGAAGCTGCTTTATGTTCTTCAAGTTTTGAACGAAATTTTTACTCTTCTTTTCATTTGGTTATATAGGAATAAATTGTATTTTTACTCTTTTTTTGTATTAAGTTATTAACTAATTTATATTTTTACTCATTTTTTATATTAAGTTATAAATAAATTATATTTCTACTCTTTTTTTCATTTAAGTTGTAAATAAGTTATATTTCTACTCTTTTTTTTCATATTAAGTTGTAAATAAATTATATTTCTACTCTTTTTTTCATATTAAGTTATAAATAAATTATATTTCTACTCTTTTTTACATATTAAGTTATAAATAAATTATATTTCTACTCTTTTTTTTAATGTAAAGGGTTTATTTGAACCCGTACAAGATTGAAATAAATAAAGATTGAAATAAGTTATAAATAAGTTAAAAAGAAGTTATAAATTCTTTTTATCAATTTGTCTAAATCGAATTAGAAGAAAACAATTAATGGTAGAAACAATATTTGAGACTAAAATTATATTTGAAAGAAAATTTAAATATTGTTGAGAACTTTCAGAATATTTTAGAACAAAAAGTTTGTTCAGAACTTGAAGTACATTTCTTAATTATATTTATTTAATAAACTCACCACTGTGACGTGAATTTCTCGAAGAATGTTCCTTAAAAACTTTAGAAGTGTCGTATATTTTCAAGAAATAAAAACGAAAATATAAAAAACGTTTAGAAAGTCAATAAAGAAATTAATAAATAAAAATAAAAACAAGTAAAAAAGAAGGAAACGAGTCAAAACGAAACAAGTCAAAAAAAAGAAACAAGCCTAAAAGAAAAAAGCATAAAAGAAAAAAGCATAAAAGAAAAAAACATAAAAGAAAAAAGTATAAAAGAAACAAGCATAAAAAACAAGTATAAAAGAATAAAGTAAAAAGAGATAAACAAGTAAAAACAAATAAACAAGTAAAAAAGAAATAAGAAGAAACAAAAGTAGAAGAATAAATGTCGGAACTAAATTAATAAAAGATTTGATTAAACTACTTAATAATGAGGTAAAATTGACAATTTGCAGTTTTTTTAAAAGTTTATTTGAACTTTAATATGTTACTTTGTTTAATGTTTAAAGAAATATCTAATTGAACAAGCTTATTCGCACAAAGTAAGAAGATAAATTTCTATATCAGGAACTATATTATGATAACAAATGAGTAAAACCAAGATTTATCTCTAAAATGTGATAAATTCAGTGAAAAATGTTTAACGCAACTTCATCGTATTGTCAAAGAAAAGCTTTGATAAACAATTGCTAAGATAACATTAAATATAACTTAATTAACAGTAAATTCAATAAAAAGTAAATTTTATAAAAAAGTAAATGTTATAAAAAGTAATTGTTATAGAAAGTAAATTTTATGAAAAGTAAATGTTATAAAAAGTAAATGTTATAAAAAGTAAATTTTATAAAAAGTAAATGTTATTAAAAGTAAATTTTATAAAAAGTAAAGTTTAATTTTAATGTTAATTTTAATTTATTTCATTGTTTATAAAAAGTAAATGTTATAAAAAGTAAATGTTATAAAAAGTAAATGTTATTAAAAGTAAATTTTATTGAAAGTAAATTTTATAAAAAGTAAAGTTTATAAAAAGTAAATTTTGTTTAAAGTAAAAGCTATAAAAAATGAAGGTTATAAAAAGTACATTTTATAAAACGTCAATTTAATTGGCAGTCAATTAATTAGTCAGTGCGTTTAATAAAAAGTGAATTTATTTGTCAGTAAAATTCAAAAAAATTGAATTTATCTGTTAGTCAATTTCACAACAAGTAAATTAATTTGTCAGTCAATTTCATTAAAAGTAAATTTAATTATCAGTAAAGTCAATAAGAAGTAAATTAAATAAAAAGTAAGTTAAATAAAAAGTAAATTTCACGTGAAAAATAAATTTAGTAAAAAGTTAATTTCACATGGAAAGTAAACTTAATAAAAAGTAAATTTCACATGAAAAGTAAACTTAATAAAAAGTAAATTTCACATGAAAAGTAAACTCAGTTACCACTATTTTTAACAACGGCTCAAAAATTAATTTAAAAAATAAAAACATTTGAAAATACTTGAACGAAATAATCGCAAATTCATTTATTGCAAATAATTGAAAAACTATTACAAAAGTTGCTTCCAAAAATATAAATATTTAATGAAAATAATGTATATTCTTGATAGAATATTTAATTATATAAGAATATGTAATATTGACTTAAGCGCAATAGTAACACTTTTTTACTTGTTTTGTAATAGAAATCATTAAAAGAAAATAGAAATAGTAAAGTTATTGAATTGCTCTTGTGAAATGATCATGATCCTGAGGATGATCACTAGCCTGAGGACGCAATTCGTAACTCGCTATAACTACACCCTGGCGGGGGGCAGCTGTCCATTCTCCTCTTAAACCAATATAGTCAATACGAGTTCTTTCGGCGCCAGCAGTCCCAGTAAAATGAAGGGTTAGATGATTCACTGACGAGAATTTCACAACTCTGTTTTAAAACATTCCATTCTTTTAATAATCCACTTTTTTTAACTCAAAAGAATGCACTACTTGCAAAGATAATTACATTTTTTATCTACCGCATACAATGAATAAATAATCCGTATAAATGAATAAATAAAAGTTTTCAGTTACAAAAACTTTCTTATAGGGTCAAGATCAAATTAAACCCATTTAAGCAGATAATTAACACAAAATTTACGTTATAGTGAATTGTTTTTTGAAATTAAAATAAATTGTTTTATGCTCATTAAAACAAAATTTATATTATAATAAAAAAGATTGCTTTATGTTCATTAACACAAAAATTATAATAAAAAATGAATTCATCTTAACAATTGAAATAAAAAAAATTGTTTCATGTCATCAATATCAAATTAAATAAATATTGAAGCTATTTTTACATTCTCATTTTATTAATAAAAATGGCTAAATAAATTTTCTTTCTAAATAAAAAATTCAGTCAAGAAAAAGTTTATGAATTTTCCGTTGAGGAAACAATTATTGCAGGAAAAGTTGGCAAAATAATGCAAATATTATTTTTGAGAAAAAATTTTCAAAATTTCCTCTATTCAAAAATGTTTCCTGCATTTGAGATTCTTTTGGAGTACGTGATGATTTAATTAAGATTTAAAAATTAGCAGGAAATTTCTTTTCAATGAATTATTCTTCGTTAAATCTTTTTTCGTAATTGTTTTCATTCTCAATCGGAGGCAAAAGGTCGCCACGATTATTAATAAATTAAAATCTGTCCTGTTTTTCCAATTTAAAGGAATTTCAATTTAAGTCTCGTTGGTCGAAAATACCTCTACTAAATAGCAAAGTTTAAAATACGTACTTGATTGGATATTCATGAACTCCATATTGGTCTCTAACTAATTCGATCTCCTGATCTACTTCAGTTTGAACTTCATCAAAAGTCATTCCAGGACGATTTTTAAACCTGAAATATTTTTTTAAATTAATAACAGCGCTTAGAAATTGTTTCAGTTTTTTATTAGGATTTTTTTAACTTACAATTTCACTTTAGATGGATGTGTGTTGTCAGGACCTCCGACTACAATCAGTCCCTTTAATTTTATATTTCCAGTGAATCTGAAAAGAAATGTATTAATTAATTGTTTACTCATTTTTAATTAATTGTTTATTAATTTTTCATTAATTGGTAATGAATTGTTTATTAATTTTTAATGAATTTTTTATTAATTTATAATTAATTTTTAATGAATTATTTACTAATTTTGAATTAATTTGTAATGAATTGAATATTAATTTTTAATGAATTGTTTATTAATTTTGTATTAATTTGTAATGAATTGTTTATAAATTTATAATTAATTTTTAATTAATTTCACAAAAAACAATGTCAATAGAATTAATTTAAATAGAAATGTGACACAAGAATGAGACCAATATTAACGTAATCATTCCAACTAATTAAATCTAAATGTGTTTAGAAACTTACTTTAATTAAAAATAAAAAAATGTTAATTTGTGAATGTAATGTAATTGTAAAATGTAAATAACATAAATTTTTTACAAAAGTTTTATTGAAACTTACGGAATATTGAAAAGAATTTCATCATCGACATCACTTTCGACATACTGAAATATAAAAAAACTAAATTGTATTTTTAATACAAAGTGAAGAAAATAACAATTACATTTTTCGTAACTTATAATTAATAAAAAATAATTAAATAATTATTGATATTTAATGAATTAATATTTTGTAACTTACATCTGTTCTGTTTAAACGGTTTTCCCAAGGTTTGAAAACTTTAACTCCAGTCCCTTCTTCTGCTTCATTCAAACATTCTACATTTGCTAAATCAATTTTTTGAAAAAGATTGTATTGAACGCCTAATTCACCCTCATTATGCATATTTCCGCACTGACATTGATGATCCATTTCGATTTTACTTCTTAAAACATAAAGAAAAAAACTTCTAAGAAAAATGATTATCTTAGTAGATTATTTGTATTAATATACAAATATTAATATTACTTTAATTATTAATATAGAAATTAATAGACATTAATAGAAATTTGTGAAATAAATAAAATACTTTTTGTTTATTTATTAAAATATGTTAACAGTCAATAAAGAAATTGATAAATAAAAAAGAAACAAGTAAAAGAATTATAAAACGAATTTTTAAAACTTCAGACACACAGAAATTGTTTTAATTGATTTTACCACTTTATTTCTTTATCTTTTATTTTATTTATTCTGTCTCTTCTTTTTTTTTTATTTATTTTATCTTTTATTATATTTTTTTTTTAATTTTAAAAATACATTATAAACAAACGTATTCAAATTTAAAACAAGTTAATAGTCGCATCTATAACACTTGAATTTAGATAAATTGAGTGCAAATTTCTTTTTGTTTTTATTTATAAAAAGAAATTAATCTATTCAAATCAATTTATGTTTATTTACTACAATTTCAGCATACATGTTTTGCAACAATCAGTAACAGAAAATAATTGAAAACTTACAGTTCAGAACTTTTTGTTGTTGTGAACACGAAGTAATTGTCGTTGTAATTAAGTTACGAAACAACTGTTTTTATATGAGAATCAGGTATTATTTAATAAACTTTAAAGTTTATTGTTAAACCACGATTTATCTATCACTATTTTTTATTTCTGTACGCATAAAAATCAGTAATCTGTTATTTCACAGGTAAAAATAACCTCCAAGTTATTTTTCCCGAATCATCTCGAAAATGCCGGAATGTTTACAGTTTTGCGAATTAATCGATTGCGGATATCGATTAGTTTCGATAGAAACAATCGATAAATTTTCATCGATACGATTTAAATCGAATATCGTGATTTTTAAAAAAGAAAATCTTGAAAATAGTTTTTTCTCTATTATATTTAAAATGTGCGTTTAAATTTACAATGATTATTTTCTATGTTAATCGTACGCGAGAAAAATATAGAAACACTTTTTCTATTTCTAAAGTAACAGTGATCAGTGCAATTAAGTGTTTCCTTTGAGGTTAAAGTGTCTTGATTGTTGCGATTGTTGCATTCGTTGCATTGTTGGTAAATCATTTTGAACCAGTGTTAAAAACATGGCGGACCATAAAGTAGAAGAGTGCACGATCGATGGCTCTCCAGCAAAAAAAAAGCTGAAAAGAGAAGAGGAAAATGCTGAAAATGACACAAGTGTTCACAAAGGTGCAATTAACCTGTCAAATTTTCAAATGAAACGATTACTCAATGTAAATAGTGCAAGGAAGCAAGTTTTCGTCGAGGGCAATTTCGCCGGCCACGAAAGCACTGCAATTGTTATTCTTGAGAAAAAGAATTTTCCCACCGAGGAAATATTCCTCAATAGAGGATTTTTTAATGAAGGTACTATCATTCGAAAGAATTATCGAAATGGAATTTACGGAAACTATGAATGTTTCCCGACAAGGGAGCACAACGGTAAGTGTTTACACAAGCAGTTTTATTTTCAGTGTATTTCGTAATTGTCTTTCTTGCATTTTCCAACTTACAATTATGTTTCTCTTTTTTCTTGTACATTTATTTTATTAATTAAACAAATTATTATTCAAGGTATTAAAGCTACCGTGATTCATCCCGCTACACAATCTCACGTAGACAAATATTCCATAAAGGAACTGCATTTTGTCGACGAAACTTACGAGATCTACAAAAATATTACACTTCCTCACATAGAATCGCAACAATTTTCCTTATCGGTAAATTATCATATTTAATGTTAGCAATAACTTTACGAATTGAGGTTAAAATTGCATTCGCATTTTGTTTTCATTTACAATGTAAACCAAATGTTACGTAAAATGTTTGTTTTTTAGAATAATTGTTTCATATATTTTATTTTTGTTTATTTTTATTTGTTTTTATTTTTGCATATTTTTAGTTTCGTATGTTTTTATTTTTGTATATTTTTAATTTCCTATGTTTTATTTTCGCATGTTTTATTTTCGTACATTTTTCTTTATGAAGTAAAAGTTATTTAACGTTAATTTAATTGCTTTTTTAGTGGGTGGACAATATTATAGAACACAAAGCCGAGGAAGACAGGATTATTTACGAAGACAAAGATGAAGAATCAGGTTTTATTATGTTACCGGATTTAAAATGGGACGGAGTACCCGAATCCTTGAGTATTTTGGCATTAGCAATAAAAAGGATTAAATCCATAAGAGAATTAAACAGTTCCCATTTACCTCTGCTCAAAAACATTCGAGACGCCGGAACTAATGCAATTTTCAAAAAGTACAAAGTCCCTGCAGATCGTCTACGAATTTACTTTCATTATCGTCCTTCTTACTATCACCTTCATGTTCATTTTACCTACGTAATGTTCGACAGTCCAGGTACATTTTCGCTTTTATGTTAATTTTGCATTTCAGTTAAAACACGTAATTTTTACTTTAATCAGAAAAGAAGGAAAAATATTTTAAACACAAAAGAATATTTATTTTAAACAGAAAAGAATGACAAAAGATGTTTATTTTAAGCACACAAGAATGAAAATACAAATATTTATTTTAAACAGAAACGAAAAATGAATATTTATTTTAACCACAAAAAGAAGGCAAAGAAATATTTATTTTAATCACAAAAGAACGAAAAACAATATTTATTTTAATCACAAAAGAACGAAAAGAATTATTTATTTTAATCACAAAAGAACGAAAAGAAATATTTATTTTAATAAAAAAAGAATGAAAGTATCAATAAAAGATAAATAAATAAGAAAGTATTGGAACGATTTTTAAACTAATTATATTTTCAGGTATATTTGTGGAAAAGGCGCACCTGCTGTCAACGGTTATTCAGAATATAGAACTGGTACCAGATTATTACCAAAAAGCAACCTTATCGTTTGTTGTTGCCGAAAATGACCCTCTGTACAAAAAATATCAAGAAAATGGCGTTTTGCCTGCAGAAAAGAATTCTACAAACAATAGTTAAATCTTGTATGAATTTAAATTTCATATATAAATTAAGATAAACATTTTTATATGACTTATTGTATTATTGAAACAATCTATCTTTTGGTCTCTGTGAATCAAAAATGTAAGAAGCATTGTATCGTGTTTTTTGTGGCATTATGAAACTTCAGTATATCAATTTTTGCTCACTTTATAATGTATTTATTCTGTGGAATTAAAATCCGCTTCAGTAATCAATTTTAATTTGTCGCTTTGTAATTAATTACCCTATTTCGTTGAGTCAAAGTAAAGACTCAAAAATGACACAAATTGAGACAAAAAAGGTAAAGTTGTGAAAATATTTAATTGCAAGAAAATGGTGATAATAAAATAGTGATATATTTAGTAATATATTTAATTATACATTTAACGATATATTTAATTATATATTTACTAATAATATACTTAATTATATAAAATTCAATTCAATTACTTAAGAAAATTAATTATACTTAATTAACTAATTATATGTAATTAATTCATTATACGTAATTCTTTTTTCTCACTAAATTTGAGTCCTTTTTGATCGTTACTATTAATTATTTTATAAATTAAAACAATTCTTTATGTTGATGTGTGTTTATTAACAAAAGTAAAGATTCTACAAGTGTATACTAAAACGGCGTGTCTCTCGGCTCATTTTAAGAAACATTTAATGTTTCGAAACATTTTAAGAAACATTTAACGTTTCAAAACATTTTAAGAAAGAAATTTAATCTTGAAATAAAAATCAATTCCAACCAATTTTTGAAAATATTTTTTGTGCTGGAGCTATTTTTTTCTAGTTCAAACATCGAAAGTAGTTCGTTCACACTGTAAACTATAGATTATTAAAATAATTATGCCTAAACATTATATTTTTTTTAAATTAAATTATAATTTATTAACTGAATTACCAAGTAATTAAAATTAAATTACTTGGTAAAGCAGACTTAGATTTTACAATTAAATTAATTTTTAATTAAACAATGTAATGTTCTTTCTGTTTCTTTGTTTAATTAATTATTAATTAATCGTCTAATTCATTATTCGTGTAATTAATTAATCGTTCAATTAATTAATCTTCTAATTAATTAATCGTTCAATTAATTAATCTTCTAATTAATTAATCGTTCAATTAATTAAACTTCTAATTAATTAATCGTCTAATCCATTAATCGTTCAATTAATTAATCGTCTAATTTATTAATCGTTCAATTAATTAATCGTCTAATTAATGAATCGTTCAATTAATTAAATAATGTAGTGTTCTTTCAATTAATTAAACAATTATGATCAATCATTCCGATCTAAATCAGTTTTGGTGTCTGCTTCCTTAAAAATACAATTTTTTATCAATTTTTGTCTGTTAGATATAAATGTGATGATTGTTTTCTTAATCTCATCGCACCTTTACACGCTGTGTACAGCAATGTTCATTACTGTACGATTTTAAGCTTCAATATTTTGATTTAACAATATGTTGTCAATTGTTTTTTAAACTCCGCATAGTATTTTAAACACTTTGGCACGATTTTTGTTTCGTTTGGCTCTAATAAGGTGCGAAAAGATACCAGTTTTATTCACAGTAGCATTTTTTTCAATTATTTATTTTAAAACAATAAAAAATAATTGTTATAATTTAAAATCTATTTCAAAGTATTAAAAAAAGGTTTAACACTTCGAAAAATGTTTTTCAAAGTTCTAAAAAATAATTTTAATACTTTAATATATATTTCAAACAAATAATTATAAAATAAATAATTACATAACATTTGAATTCTCTGAATACGAAGTTTACATTTTGAAATTACATTAAAATAATTCCAAAAAGAAATTTTAATACTTTAATATGAATGTTAACACAATTGTTAACATTTTGATCTTCCTACATTAACTTTAATAGTCTTTAAGTAATATTGCACAGTAAATTATTAAAAGTAGACTAGAAAAACGGTTTCCTGAGAAAAGAAATATTTTCCCTTATTACAATGAAATCACACTTTATGAAATGATTTACAACAGTGACACAATTTTAATTAAGTCGGCGATTCTTTATATTTAAAATCTAGCATTTCTATAAGATATCATTATATACGATTTTAAAGTACCTGTGCGGAGCATATTAAAATTCTTTTCTGCGTCTGACTATTCTTTTAAAAAATTTAAAGTTTTAGAGTTTCTTTTTTTAAAAAAACTCCTTATTGCTAAACATACCTATTTACAAATGTGTGAATTACAGTGTAAAGCACATTATTAAAATAAAAGAGAGACGTACTCTCAATCCGCTTTTCAATTAAGATCACTATAAATTATTTTACAATTACCACTGCAGAGAAATCCTTTGTATTCTCGTCTCTCTCTCTCTCTTTCGCTCTTTCTTTCTCTCACACTCTCTAGTTTCTTTTTCCGTGACACGAAAATGACAGCTTTTCACTGACTAGTTTTTTAAGTTTTGGCAAAAGATACTCAAATCTGCTGAATTTTAATTTGTTCCTGTTGAAACGAAAATAATATCATTGAGATAAAAAGTAGTTTTTGTTGTATAGAAATAGTTTTTTTTCAATAGAATGTTAAACAATGCTTCCCTATGAGGAAGCAAAAAGGATAAAATTTTAAAATAAAAATAAACAATGCTTCCCTGTGAGGAAGCAAAAGGATAAAAATTTAAATTACCTCATGTTTTCACTTTCGAACCACTTTTTGTGAACCCGTTTCTGGTTTTTCCGTTTTTTACAAACCCGTTAAGTTTGCCTTTTCGATGTTCAAACAGAACATCATCTGAATCGGTATCAGATTCCGATAAGACCATCTTGTGTGGAGAAACTGTAAACATTGAAATTAAATCAATCAATGAGAAAGCATTTTTCATCTTTTTTTTTCTTAGGGTTTACTGGAAAATGCTTTCATGTACATAAATTGACAAATAAGAAATATTTTATTACTTTTCATCATTTTTTCCTAGCGTTGATTAAAAAATGTTTTTATGTAGACAAATTGACAAATAACAAACATCAGCAAGAAATAATATGAAAAAATTATCTAACAAATAATATAAAGGAAATAAAAAAATACTATAAAGGAAATAATATAAAACAATGCTTCCCTATGAGGAAGCAAAATAAAGAAAATAATATAAAAAAGAAAGGGAATAATATAAAAAATATTATTAAAAAATAACATAAAACAAATAATAAAAGAAAAGATTTAACAAATAATATAAAACAAATAATAAAAGAAATAATCCAAAAATACAAAGTTTGATGTAAAGGGTTTTGAAATATTTGAAATATAAAAAATAGATGCTCACACGTATTAATTTCGTCTTCCGCATCAGGTTGAAGTAGAGAATAACGGGGTGGTTTCTTCTTGGAACGAGAACTTCGCCTTTTTCCGGCACAAATTCTCTGACAGAGACAAATTAATCCCCAAAGAAAACCCACCCAACATAAAACCAGGGAAAGTAAAGCAATTATCACGTAGAGAATGCTCCAGTCTGAAAATAGTTTAAAATTATTAAAAAAATATTTAAAAATTACTTATTAACATTGAGAACACGATTTAAATTGTCCAACAAATTTAAACAGAACTTCCTCTATGGAGCAATAAAATCTCATCAATTAATATAAATATTTTTACCGCAATTTGCTTCTCCGTTTCCAAAGTATTTTTGAATTAAATTTTGCATCCAAAATGCCTCGCACATACATTCTCGTGTTTCTTCATCGCAGCCTCCGTGTCCTAAAAATTAATATTTAAATCGGGATTAATAATTTATTATTTATTGCTATTAATTAATTAATAATAATAATAATAAGAATAATTTATTCATTAGTATGTATGATTTTTCGACCTTTACGTTATTCATTACTATTATTTAAACCATAACTAGAGTTATTATTTTGTTTTCCTTTTTCTTACCAGAGCAGTTATTTTGACATTTCGCAGTTTCTACTCGAGCAACCGATAATTGCAGAATTCCAGAATCTTGTCTTATTTTTTCTTTCAATTTATTTACAACCTCTGGTCCAGTCATTGTCGATTTTCCATCTTTTTTCTCAACGTAGAAAAAGATGACAAGCTTCCCAGTTTGTGGTTCTGATTTCAAACTTCGAACGATAATGGTCACTTCTTCTCGGAGTAACATTTGTAATTTTACGACTAGAGAATTCTTTTGTGATTCGGTTATTAAATGAGCTCCGACGTTTAAAGTCAGCTTAACCAAATTGTAGAGTTGGGGGTCTAAAAGTTAAAATATTATTTATTATATTATTTTCAGTATTATATTATTTATTATATTATCTTTATTATATCTTTATATTATCTATATATATGTATATATATATTTATATTATATTATCTTTACTTTTTCAAGCGTTTAGCACCCTAGGGGTGTAAAACAAGTTAATTATTTTGGAATTGTAATCCATCAAATTGTCACTTGATTACATTTCTTGGATTAAATTTATCTATGTTTATTTGTTTCTTTAATTGCATTTAATTAGTCAAGCAACATAATAAATAGCGCGGGTATTAATTATGTTGTTTGAATAATTTTGTAATAATAAAACTTGATAAATTCAAGAATATTATACTCCTGATTGATTTAGATTCATTACTACTTATAAATTTCATAATTAATATTCATTACTTATAAATTAAAGTTCCAAAGTCTTACCAGGTTTCACGATAACAGAAACTGTGTCTTCATTACTAAGCCCATCGTCGTCAGTCACTCTTAACTTAAAAACGTATCTACCAGGCACAACGTCTGTTAACTGAAAATTACATTTACTTTAAAACAGGGGTGCGTACGATTGAATCGTGTCGTTTCGTGCCGTGTCCAGGACACGACACGTTTAGAAATTATATTTGTGTCGTGTCCTGACGCGACACTTTTGGAATTCAGAATATGTGTCGTGTCCAGGACA